>ARYC01008206.1:0-16702 GCA_000711775.1 Oxytricha trifallax
ATCCTAATAATGTTTAATTATTTTAGGAGGTCCTCCAAATTAAGTTCAAACTTTAATGGGAGTTAAATTTTAAGGTTAAAACTTAATTAGAAAAATATTAAATTAAAAAATGTTTAATAACTTTACCTCCAAATGAAGTTCAAACTAGATTTGGAGGACCTCCTAGAGAAACAAAACTTCATTAGGAGTATTTTAATTTACTAAAATGTATAAAATTCTCATATAATATGTCAACTTACAGTCTCTTATGGTTAATTAATTTTCTTACCTCTCTGCAAAGAATCTACCAGAGTGTCATATACTCTACTTTAGTAGTTTATCAAGGTAGATTTTATCATATTATTATAAAATATATCAGCAAACTAAAATGAGCGCTAACCTTTTGAGAAGAGCGGCATTACTTGGGCAAAGTCAATAAAAATTTATCATTCCAGCAACCAAGAAAAGTAGAGACCAGAGAAGCTTGTACTCAGTAGGAGCCTACTTATGACAACTTTGACCAGTCTAGTTTTCAGATTTAAATATAAGTTAAGTAGGAGGTTATCATAGAAGCTGTGTAAATTGAGGAGGTTAAGCATCCCTCCATAGAGCATTAATAAATCCCAGCCAAAGTTGACTATTAATGCAAAGAATGCAATATAGTTTTCCCTTACAAATCAACTTATAAGAGACACTTGAGAGATATACACAACGATATGCCACGGTTATATCTCAAGCATTAAAAGAAAGATGGGAAGTATGTCTGTGAGTTCTGTGAGAAGCCATATTCTCATACTAGAGACCTCAAAGTGCACTTAAAGAAAAGAACAATTAAAGTTTTGTCTTTATTCATGAACCCACAGGGAATAGATTCCTCTAAAAGAGAAGATCAAGAAACCCAGTGGAGTCCTTAGAGTTGAAGTCTAGAAGTAAGTCAAAATGAAGAAGCAGTCAAGAACTTGCAGAGATCAATAAAATCATGGTTAAAATAGAGGCAATGAAGATCCCTATATTAAAAACTATTGACTTAGATTCTTGCCTAGAAAACTACCTCACTCTTGAAGATAAAATAGAGAAGAGAGTCATTACTGACGACTAATATGCTTACAAGATATATCCATTCAATTACTTCCTTGCTGATGACAAGTTCCAAAGGGATTTGCTAATGAGTATTATGCTCTTTAAAAGGCAAAGTTAAATGAGTGCAGGCATCTCATCTAGCTTGATGCTATTTTACTTGGTAAAGATCATGTAGCCTTCAGGCTTCCTTTACTTAAATGACTTACAGAGAATTCTTATCTGACAATAGATGTCAGAGATAAATTAGCTAGATAGTATAGCAGATAGTTAAGGAATTGAAGAGCTTCACAAGCTAGGTTATGTTCATAGAGACTTAAAGCCAGAGAACATCATGTTGAACTTTCAACCTCTTAGAGTTTATATTATAGACTTCAACAGAGCTCAAAGAGTGCAAGCCTCTGCATTAAGAAATGTATACGGCACTCCTGGTATTTCCCAGAGAGAGAATTGGAGAGATGGAGACACTTAATGGGATATCTGAGCGCTAGCAGTAATAATAATAGAGAGCGACATGCCAAGAAACGATTACTTTAGCTGCAGGGGTGAGAAAGATTCTAAGCAAAGAATCAAACAATATCTCGATAAAAATAAAATAAATGGAGGTCTCAGAGAACTTGCATACTCAACTATTATCAAGCCAAGCTAAGAAAATCAACAAACAATAGAAACAATCAAACATCAACTTAGAAAGATAAAATTCAGAGAACTGCCACATGACTCTAAGCTAATGTTTGTGTGAAATATTTAAAAAACTCGCTTGTTATACTCACTTAAAATACTAATATTTAAACATTAAACCCCTACATAAACCTATTAAAACCCTAATAAAGTATTCGCTAATAGTCTACTTTTATCAATCAAAAACTCAATCAAACTACTGAAAGGGTTTTGGGGTTTTGAATCTAATTGAGGTAATTATATGTTTTGCAGTTAGGTTTCGAAATATATTTTAACTTATTTGAAAGTTTATTTTTTGCCTATAATGTTAGCATTTTAAATTAATGTCTATATTCATAAAAAATTAGCTCTAATGAATTAATTTGAAAATTATTATGGCTAACTACTAAATGTTTACAAAACTCTATTTGCATTTTAATAAATAAATCAATTAAATTCACCTAATTACAAGAGAATCTAGAGAGTGAAGCATCTTAAAAAAAGAAGCAAAAGATAGCTGCAGATATCATTAATTGTTTGATTGATATTCTAAAGTATGATATCAGTCACTTTGATTAGATCATGTTATTTGATATTAACTATCTCCTTCAGTTATCACTTAAATATGGAATTTTTTAATTGAACTAACTTTAAAAGACTCTAAAAAGATTTCTTAGAATGTCTCTTTTATTTTTTTACATACTTTCAAGCGAGAAATTTGAAACTATTAGACCAGGCTTGAAGCTTTTCGGCCAATTAATGTCAACCAACGACAATTAAAGTGCCTAGATATATGAGAAGTTCCCTGACATTCACAAGTTTATAGTTTAGAACATCCTTACTATTGATCTGAATCCAGATGGTTCGAACTTTACAGAGGTCAGTGTAGAAATAAAAAAAAGAAAGATTTTAATCAAGGAAGGGTTGTGGGGTTTGTCAAATGTGGCTGCATGTCCACCTTTCATTTTGGAACATCTTCTGTAAGATAACGTTGCTGAATGTGTAGTGAAGATAGCTCAGAATGTGAGCGGAAGGTACAATGAAATATTTTCTGAAGCTATGTATTTCTTGACTAATTTAGTAACAAATTGCACAAAAACCTAAATTAGGCAACTTCTACATAGAGATGTAGTGCTGCTCTTAATCAGATGCTTAGACTCTAATTATTTAGAGAGAAGACTTTTGGAGAATAATTTAGAAGCCATAGGAAGATATTTGGAGTATGATAGGAATGCAGGTTTGTAAGGAGAGGCTTCTATTCGAGATTTCTTTGAAGCATCCGGTGGTTTAGACTCCCTCTATAAGTACTTTGATTGTCAGATCTTTATTTTAATTAGTTAATTTAATATCGATCTTTGAGCTTTACAGCTTGGCTCAGGACTTGAATGAGAGGTATTTCACTAACAATGACATACTGCAAGACGATATTTTCTCTTAGCAATACCAAAATAACATAAATATCTATGATGATTAGAGAGAGCCACCCTCTGATGGAGATTATGATGATCAGATAAACCAAGATATTGGACCCCAACAAAATGACGCTCGCTATCAAGGACCAGGTTAGATGAACATGAATAATGGATTCAATATATGATAGAATAAGCGATAAATAGATAAATCAGTTTAAATTGTAATATAAGGATTATTTCACAAATCAAACTTAAAATTTTGCCATATATCGATAATTATAGAAGTATTTCTGGAATAACATATTCATTTAACTTATTGTAATAATCTTAAATTCAACACTCTTTTTAACAATCTATTGTCAAATTTTTATTCATAAACTTAATATATTTAGATGTTCCTTTGAAACCTATGCTGGGGAGACCTGCCAAAGATTTTGAAGAAGTTTTGAAATTGACTTCAAAATTTCGCAAAAACTAAGACGATTACTTATTAGTTCCCCAATAATATTTTTTAACAATCAATTGTGAAATTTTATTTCGTTTTTTTTTATTAGCAGAGTATAAATACGATGGAGAAAGAACCTAAATTCATTTTGATGGCGAAAAAGTGATGATGTACAGTAGGAATTTCGATACCTAAAATTAGAAATTTTGGAGATTAAACGAACTCTTAACTACATATTTTATTGAAAGGAAAAGACTAGGGTTAATTGATAGATGTATATTAGACGGGGAAGTGGTATATGTTGACAATAAAACTAATAAGTACCTGCCTTTTTAAAACATCGAACGTACTTTATAAATGTAGAGTGAAGATCCTCTTGCATAAATTAGTTTAAACTTTTATATCTTAAGATAAATCCTTAAGATTAAAACTTTAATATATTTTTATGTTATTAAATTGAAGTAGATCAGCTTAAGGAAATATCCACAAGACCGTGTGTTGTGCTATTTGATGTTTTGGCTTTGAATTAAAATGATTGTATAACTGAGAACATATTAAAGCGAAAAGAAATTCTTAAAGAGACTTTTAGTGACGAGCCTGACTTACTGTAACTCGGAAAATATCACGTTTTAAGTCTAGATGACCCTCTCTATGATAGAGAGGAAAAAAATGATATTGAACCTTTAAAGTAAAAGAAGAAAGCATCTAAGAAATAAGATGAAGAAGTTATAGTAAAGAAAACTATGCTTGAAACTTATCCACATTTATTAGTAGTTATGCTAAAAGTTAACGAATTAATGATATAATCACTTAATAATGACTGTGAGGGCTTAATTTTCAAATCTGCCAATGATAACACATATTACGACATCTCGGGTAAGAGATCATAGTAGTGGGTTAAATTGAAGCACAAACTCAATGATAATAAAGGAGATATGCGAGATACTCTAGATTTGATTCCGATTGGAGCTTATTATGGTCTTGGCAGAAGGACAGGGACATTTGGAGCATTATTTTGATTTTTCTAGATATTTATTTTTTACATAATTTTCATTCTTTAAAATGACAATATATTATGAGCATATCTAATCGGGGCATATAATAGAGAATACAAAAATTTCGAAGCAGTTTGTAAATTAGGTACAGGATTTAAAGACAGTGATTTAAAATTACTACATGAAAGAGTTACTCCACTCTTAATGGAAGATAAACCTACTACTTTTAGAGTGAGTTCCACTATAAAACCTGATTATTGGATTAATCCTAAGTATGTTTGGGAAATTGGTGCTGATTATTGTTAGGTTTATATTTCATTAGCACAATTAAATCTTTTTATAGCATTTTACATACTTTTTATTCAAATTCTTACAATAATTCTCGTTGAGTAAAACATATACAATTGGTAAAGGTACTTTGAAAGATATGAACGGAGTGCTTTTGTAAGATGCTGGCTTATCTCTCAGATTCCCTAAATTTATTCGTGAGAGACCAGACAAGGAAATTAAATTAGAAATTAAAAAGGACAAAACAGATCATTTTGTAAATATATTTATTTTTAATAATAAAGTTCTAATAAATATTGCTTAATTTCTTTTCAATTTATAAGAATCATTTCTATGTTTAAGATTAAGAGATAGGTACTGAAGTTGGAGAGATACTGAGAATGTATAAAATGGACATTGAAAGCATGCAAAAAATTAAAGATAGTGATACAAAATGAATGATTAAGCTCATATAACTTATATAACAAATATAATAAATTCAGTATTTTTTCTTATCTAATAATTTTAATATTTTCAAAAACATATTTAATTCTATACAAGAAATATATTCAATATTTTTTGCTGAACGACATGATATTTAAATTTTATTATTTTGATATAAGAAAGTATAATCAAAAATTAAGAATTTTTATAATGTTTTGTGTTAAATAATTATCTGAATTTCAATTAAAGAGTAAATATCAGCTATACATACGTTAATTTAAAAATGATTTGAAGCACTAACATTTTGCTAAATAATTGCATGAGATTATTTTAAATTTCCAAAAAATTTAGGTCAGTATAAAAATTAGGGGGGGGGAAGTTTCCTGTCAAGGTTTATGATAAAAACAAAATTTTAGGGAAGTTTCCTGCCAAGAAAATTTTTATTTTTTTTAATTTATTTTATCTTTATGGAATCATTATTTTTGTCAACTATAAACACCTTCTTTGATTTTAACATATTTGTAATTCAACAATTTAAGCTATCAATCATGAAGTATTACAAGATCTACTATTTGTTAAACAATATTTTCATTATTATATCATTTTATTTTACATAAGTTTTTCAAAACTTTTGCAAGAATTATAATAAAAATATGGTTCTATATCTCTAGTTTTGATAATAAAAATAAATTGCAATTTATCTAATTAACTTTTAAAAAATGTTTAAATTATCCATTTAATGATTCAAAAATTATTAATTAAAATATTTTATGTTTAACTAATAAAAATTATATTTAAAAAAATTTACTTTACAGGAAACTTCCCCCCAAAAATTATCTTAAGAATTTTAAATTTTAATTATTCAACTTAAGTCTAGTTTAGAGTTAGAATTATATGCTTTTAAGTTTATATTAAACATTAATTAAGTAGGTTATTTTTCCTATTGTGATTAATTTATCAAACATTTATTAGTTAGTTGGTTTATATATATATATATATATAATTTAAATCTTCCTACCGGAAAAATTTTAATAAAACTACTTCCTTACTTAAAAAATATTGTATTGGGTTTAATTTTAATAAATTAATATTAAATTAAAATGGAATTTGTAAAACATTCGAATTCTCGCGTTTTAAAGAGACAACTAAGTTCTGTATAGAACTTCAGTTTTAGAGTATGGCTTCTTCAAGTCATACTTATTATTGCTAAATATTACATATAATTTTTATTATAATTAAGTTTTTTATAAAGAATGATTTAATAAACATAATAATTTTTGAATAATGCCCTCCTGTTAAATTCACAGATTGTGATTAATACGAAGGGAGTGAAAGATGCTGAAGATTGAGTACCAGTAAAGAAAACCTAAGTTTTTACGATTACTCCGCCTAAGGAATCTAAACATTATGATGTCTACAAACCTGAAGGTGCAGTCGGTATTAGATACAAAAAGCAATCATATATTTTGTATATTTTTAAGCAAATATTTACGAAGAGAGACTTGGGCTATATAGGCTTCTCTTCACATATTTTGGAATCAGTCTTTAGAAAGAAGCATTTCTTGACATTCTTCGATTAAGCAAGTGAAAGTGAGCAGCTAAATTATGATGATTACTTAGTCAGTGAAGTATGCCCTAGCGGATTTTTCAATTCAGTAAGTATTTCTAGAAATCAAAGTAATTTAATGCTAAACATACTACACACTCAAGGATTAGTATCATATATTCAATATTTTCAGGGAATTAATTTCAATATTATATATAGGATGAGTAACATGCAAATCATTACTGTTCTCAGGATATGCTTCTTTTCACATAAAAATAGTTTTACTCATTAATGATCAAGATTAATTAAAGATATAATTAATGTAATTAATTAAGTTTGTTATTTTAATTCCATATACTTATTTGTGCTTTTAATCTTGCTTAAACATGCATCCTCGATGATGTCTAAGTTACTCATTCCAAGTCATCAACTTGAGATTAAGGTTGATTTGTCTACTCAGTTTAGTCCCTTGGTGAGTTTAATGTTTAGGCGGGAACTTGCTAGTCTATTACTGGGGAGACTCCCCAATTCAAAATCAATTACTGCTACTGAAATTACTACTGCTGTTAAATTTGAGCTTGTATTAACTGAGCCTATTGTAATTAATGCTGTTTCTGAAGCAATTCGAAGTAAGTCAGCTGCTACTAAGTGATTCAAATATTTAAAAATGGAAAAATAAAACCATAAAACTATTTTTGGACATTAAATTGGAGGGATAGTAGTAGGAGCTGCTGCAATATTTTGACCATAATTTTATGCAAAACCAAGGCCAAAAGTGTTACTAAAAAGAGAGGAGCTGCTTGATTAAGGTTAAAACTGTACGTTTCTTATTTGCTGCTACTATTACTACTACAACAATTGCTGCTAATAGGGATTTATTCCCATTGTAAAACTTTGTGAAGTGGATAAACTTTACACTTATGGATTAGTTGCGGGGGCAGTTAAACCTGGAGGAGGGAAGAAAAATTCATCTTGTACTACTGGTGGCCTTTGAATCGCAGCTGGCTATGAAGATCTATTGTAATAATCAGAAGATATAATAAAATATGTTAAAAGCGTTGAATGCTATGTTCTCTTGTACTTGAGTTTGAGAGACTTGCTTTTTCTAATTGGAAAAAGGCCCACTATCACCAAATAAGCTTCCACTAAACAAACTTGTATTAAATGGTAAAAATAACTTTTTATTGGTATTTAATGAATTTCTAGGGATTATATTTGAATTGACATTTAAGTATTCTATTTTATTGATTTACATAATTGTATCTGCATTTTTCCAATTAAATTCTATTTCTTTTCAAAAATTATATGGAATATATTTTAGTTTTAATTCTGTTCCTCCTCATTATCTTCCTCTTATTCATATTATTCCTCATTTTAACTTGTGTCAACAATCAGACTTGATCTCATCATTTATTATGACTATTAATTCTGCAATTACTTTGCCTCATTAATTTTCTGTATCGTAGCACCAAACAACGGCTTTGAGAACAGAGAACTCGCACTTTTAAATGTGTTATAAAAATCATTTTTCTATTCGGTGCCTTGCTTCGATGTCCCAAAGCTCGTTTAGCTCTAATATCTATTCTGCTACAAATTATTCACTTAATGAGGTTGAGAAATTCTTTGATTGCTATAGGATTAGTCGTCATCGTCGTCATCTATCAATTTACTTAAATCCTTTTCATATTCTTGAGACTCTGGAGATTCATCTCCCTCGGAATTCTTATGGCTTTATTAGGGTTGATGGTTTGCCCCGATTGGCTGCGAGAATATGTTAAGTGGGTTGAATGAGAATATGCTCTACCCTATAGATGTGGGGCTATGTAATAAAAAGAAGAAATAAACTAACAAGATTTCCCAATAGTGATTGCCTTTACTACTTCTAACCAGAATCCTCAGGTCTTTTCTAACTTTCAAAGAATGGTCTCAAATCGTCCCTACTTAGCTATCCACCTGTCTTTTCTTCAAAAGCTTCTTCCAAAGTTTTTTAAGAATTATTCAGTGGGCTCTATTCTTATTCGCTTTCATGGCCTTCCAATTTCTTTCCTGATGACGATTCTGACATTTGAGTATTCACCTGAATATCTTAAAATGCTTCATCTTGCAAGTGTTATGATTGGTCATGAGATACAGACTTATAAAATTTATGAAAAAAAACTTTCTCTCTTCAGATATTTGATCCTAGCTTATGTGTTCTTTAAATTCTTCTTCAATTAAAGAATCAGCCTTTTATTATTAAGTGAGATCAGTTCCTTGGATTTCAGCCTTTAAATTATCATTAGAACCTGATGTATAAACTTGCTTTCTCTAAAACTTTTGTTTGAATTGAACTTCATTTGCACCTTCTACTTATTAGAATTCGTCCTTATCTTGATACTCTTCTTTTGAGTATTATCTCTTGTTATAATAAAAGTCCTTTTATTGATAGTCTTCTTCATTAAAAACCCCTAGAAAATTTAAGTATGAATTAATAATACTTGAAATTCGTTGTTATATGTAATATCTTGTTATATAATAAAGAATTCTCAGAAATAAATACATCTATAATCTTCCATCAATGGCATTAGCTTTTCTAATTTTATTGTAAGAGCTATCAATAACTTAAAATAACCTATAAGCATAAGTGATTTATGAGGTATTAATTATTTTCTTCATATTCGTAGGGCTTATAGTATCCTCCTCTGCTTCTTCCTCTGCCAGCTATTGTTGTTCCCGATTAGTAAAACCCTCTATTAGGCATGTTATAAGCTCTGCGACCTTGAGATAGATTATCTTTGGATTCAATTCTTCTTGGCTCCTATAAATGTCCTCTACCTCCATAAGACTAGTACTTATTGTAATAAGTAGTTCCCTATCCTTGTGTCAATTGGGTTTATTACTGCTTTATTCTATAATCCCTTGATTAATACTAGGGTTGATGTTAGTAACTTAGAGGTTGCTGCTTGGTCTTATCAATGAAAACTTTCCTTGTGTAAACTTATTAGTTTTAAGTGTCTTTTAACTCTTCGCTGCTCTTGTCTAGAGTTGAAGATTGCTTCTAAAGTTATTCTTTATCTTTTGGAGATTTCTTAAGTCCATAATAAAAATGAATTTAGTAAATGGAATAAAAGAACCATCTCTCTCGATAGGGCTGGGCTCTTAAAATTGATCTTCTACCTTATCATTTAGATCGCCAAGATAATCAAGTTCTTGCTTGAAATTCTAATCCTCCAATAGATCTTTGCTCTTATGCTTTTCCAGTTAACTAATTCATAAATAGATTATACATTTGTTTAAAGTTAACTCAAGTTGAGTGAATTATCTCTCTCAAGATTTATGCTTTGATCAAGTGAGTCAGAAGCCTATTCCGTATCTTATCTACTTTTATCTTGGCTTATTTTGATTAACTCCTCCTCTTCCTTCATTCTCTATAATTCTTTCTCAGCTCTCTTAGCAATTTCCCTTGCTCTCTATGTCTCCTATTCCTTTCGCTTTTTCTCTAGTAATTCTTCCTCTTCCTTCCGTTTTTAAGCTTACCTGAATCTCTCCTCAAGTTCTTACTGCTCTTTGATTCTTTAAGCGGTCTCTCTTTGCTGTTTCTTACTTAATCTTATGACTTTATGTGGCTTAGAAGTTTACGGTTAGGATTGCTGTTAAAGAGAGTCTGTTTAATCTTGATCTTATTCATGAGAAGACGCATCTGACTTGATTTCCTAAGCTTGCTTCTTTGTTACATCTTTAACTGGAGTTTGAATATAATTTAAAGAAATGCAATAGTTTCTTTCTTAGGTTCAGCAGTGACTTTTTATACCTCATTTACTTAAATCTAAGTAGAATCCTGTTTAATGTATTATTTACTTGGAGTTATCTCTTCTCTGCTCGTGGTCATTGATATATCCTCACTGCTTATCTTTCCTTGTTTCTATTTTTAACCTCCTTGGTTTCTGCCAGCTTCCACTTTTGTAAACTAATCAGAATCAATGTTGAAAATGGCATTGTCTTTCGAAATTTAGTTTTTCGAATGAATTTTATGTTTCTATTTAGAATCATAATAAGGTTGATATTATATTATGGTTAAAAAGACTAAATATAATTCATAAATTTCCAGATAATTCAGTAAAACAAATACTTAAATAAAAAAACTCTGTAATATATTGCTCCTCCCATAAGAATCACTATTTTACTAATAGATTGTTATAAATTATTCTTGTTCTTCATCTCTAATTTATTCAATATATTTATTTGCTGCTATGTTTGATGAGTACATAATTCTTTGTTAGGCTCTTCTATCTTTCTCAGCATCTATAGCTTAAAAAAATATAAAAAATTTTTATAAGCCCTATTTAATTTCTATTAATTGAAAAACTACTGATATTTTATATCAGCTGTGCTATTTTTAATTAATTTTGAAGTGTATTCTTTTTATTTATACTATAATATAAGCTGATTATTTTTAGCTTGCTTTTGAGCTTCAACAATAACCAAAGACTTCTTATTGCAAAGATTGGATATCTCCTTGAGCAACAATTAGTTTGGATTGTCAAATTTCTCTTAAGCACTGTAATACACATTGAATATCTAGTCATGAGCAAGCATTTCTCTTAAAACAGGAATTTCTTTGTGTTTAATTGGGTGATTGAGTTTCAAGTACGAGTCTTGTTACAATTAAATATCCAGTCTCTCTTGGTGAATTTGCTCTTATTTGAACTTGAAATGGTTTACTATATCCTTTGATATGTAAAGTACGCATAGTATACCAGCACTGAGAATGACAAGTTTTAGAATTATGTAAAATGTCTCTTCGAAAGAAGTGAGTGGCATAATTTCATTTGCTAAGGGAAGTAAAGCCATAGGCATTTGAATTTAGAGATAAATTTCTTGGTAAAATGTTTTAGATTCTAGAATAATTGCTTTCTTGAGTTTTCCGATTGTATAGTCTGTAGTGAAGCTAATATGAATTTAATGTGATTCCCCAGGCTTTAATTAGAAGGAATGGCAGTTTTCAATTAGGATTCCATAGGCTTTGCACCCTTAGTTTTCTATTGAGATAATATCGATTGATAAAGGTAAATTTCCAATATTCTAAGCAACAAATATTCTCTTGTGATAGGTATTGAGTTTGATGTTTTCATACTTATCAGTGAGTAAGTCAGTCAAAATATTGTAATTTTCATTATCTGAATTATCTCCCGTTCTGCCATCTTATATCAAAATCATGTCCTCTACTGCTATGTTAAAATGAATTACTTTTTCTAGTTCTTGTTACTTTATTTAATATGTATTGAATGTCTTATTTTCGAATAAATGGTCTCTATCCCCATAAATGTAATTTAGTATCTTCTACCTCACCATTTTCTAGTTTAAGCTTTCGCTTTCATTCCTTTCCTATGAATTACCATTATTAGATTCAGTTTTAATGTCACTATAATATTGGCTATATTAGCTGTAAACATTTGGCACACTAACGTAGCTATCTGTGTTCACTTATTTCTTAAGCACTTATGTGATTTCTACAATACCAGTTCCACTTGAACCTTTTAACTCAACCTGGTATAGATGGGTCAAATTATTTTTGACTATAAGCTGCATGTGAATTTCTTCCTCGAAAATACTCTAAGGTTAGAATATGATAGCTTCCCTAATAGTTAAATTACTTCTGGGATCAACTTTGAACTATACTCCCTAGATCTTAGGATTAATGTAGAAGCTCTGATTAGCTATCGTGATAGCTCTTGAAGTTGACACATCCAAAAATTCATGATCAAATTTTGAAGTGTCATTGTTCAAGATTATATCGTTCAGGATTTAGTTCTTAAGTCTGAATCGCTTTTGTTTCTTGAGTTCCTGTTTAATCAAATATTCTTGATATTGCTGCTGTTAGCCTAAAGTAGCATTTTTAAGAAGTTTATACTTTGGGCTAAAAGAAAGATAATAATATGTGAAAATGCTATTCTGATGCGAAGGTGGCTTACAATTAAATGCTTCATAAATCCCTTTATTTATTTCAATTGTGAATATACAATACAATTTACTAATTATTTAATAGATATTTGTAATCAACGTAACATATCAATAATATTATTCTATAGCTTAGTAATTTAAAATATAAATAAATATAGAGCATCAATTGGCTGGACTTATTGATACTTTGAATTAATAAATTAATCATCAAAATTATTAATTAAAATCTAGTTAAAAGTTTTTTTTAAATTTAATTTATATGTATCCTTATCATATCATTTTATACATAGATGGTTTATATAATTAGTACAAATTATTCATAAGAAGATTCTTTAATGTTTCAAAGAATCCTTGAGTGTTTGCTCTCTCGCTCATTCTTATCATATTTAATGTGTAGAGATCGATAAACCTATTAACTGACACCTTATTAATTTGGCCTGCATAGTTTTCTAAATCTTTATTATGAGAGCTTTATGCAGTTTCTCCAGAAGTGTCATTGAAATCTATATATTTTAAAATTGATAAAATAGAAATGAATTTCTGAATATTTATTAAATAAACTCAAAGTGGCTGAATATCTAATTAGTAGAAATAAGGTTTTTCTTTATGAAAGGAATTTTAATTGAATTCTAATGGATTTTTATTAAACAATGATATATTTTATAAATAAAATTGATAAAAAAGCTATATTGGTTAATCATATTTAATTTTATAAATCTTAGAGTAGAGAAGTCTAATTAATACGTTTTAAACATCAAATCATTATTTATAACATTCCAAGAATTATTTGTATTTCTAATTAAAAAGAATGTTATAAGAATTTAACATACAAATTCTAGCAATAATATATTCTTCTTAATTGACGTTATTTATATGGAACTAAAACACCTATATAAATTTAAGAATGAAATCTTTCATGATATCTTCCATATTAAAAACGTTATTGAAATCAACATTTCCACCTTAGTTCTATTTTTTGATGAGATTTTTATTCATTTGCATTAGGTTCTATATAAAATTTATAATGTTTATTTAGAAATATTTACAAATTATTTATAGTTTGATATATAAAAATAGTTTCTTGTTGACTTGGTTCATCTACAACTCATTCATTTTCTCGTACTCTTCATTAGCCAATTGTTTGTAAAAATTTTCCAATTATTTCAAGAGACCTTCTTTGTAAGTGATATCAAATTCTTATGAATTTAATACATTTTTCAATTGCTCACAAACTAAATTCTAGTCTGAGATATTAGACACAAATAAACTATTAATTAATTTATAGATTTATTTAAGCTATACAATCAATATCTTTTTTAAATTTACTGAGTTTAGTACTTCCTCGAATATGAACTATCCGTCACTGTTTACTTGAGATGGAATGCTTTGATTATTCAATTTCTAACTAAGTAATCTGCTATTGCAATAAACACTTACAGCATGGTTTGGTGGTAAGTGATAACCAGTTAATTATTCATTCCAGAGCTCACTCGACTAATTAGCAGGGAACATGTTGTTTAGCTCTTGTGCTTTATTAAGAGGATTGTTAGTCAAGAACACTGAAATCATGAGTGGTTCGTCACATGGATTTATGATCTTAATGCTTTTCATGCTGAATGTTCCAATTTGCACTGTTTCGAAGTCTAGGACATCATCTACCATTATAGTTGGCCTCGTCATATGAGCTTTAACTTATACTGATATGTTCTGGAATACATTTGTCTCGATTGTGATCATTGCACTTATTTCTGTTTTACCTTAAGTGCCTAAATCATCCCAGCTTTTTTACTTATCTTTATACTGAAGCAAATCATTTACAGTCACAAGTTATCTTTAGTTTGGCATATTAAATTTATAAATTTATATTAAATTCAAGATTATTGAAGTAAAATTAAACCTAAATGTAATATTTCCCATTGTGTTTTGAATGAGTTTGCTACCTAATGAATTAATTTAAACTTGCTCTCCTTAATTAAGAATCATTGTGATTTAGCCATTTTATGGTATTTATCCACTATTAATCAAAGCCATAATATGCTGTGACATATGATGATCAAGTGCTTGTTAATGTCCAAACATTCTACATAATTAAAAAATTAAGACTCTAGAATTTTTTATTTTTAAAATTTATAAATTGCATTATCAAAAGTTTGAATTAACAGCTAGTTATTGATTCTATTTGAATCGAAGCTGACTGAGCCAATCTCTGTTTTATTCCTAGGCATAATAATATTGCTTGAAGATGAGTGAGAATGTGAGAACTGTGGGAATATTCTAATATCGCTTGATGTCATTTATTTTATGACTATCGGCACATCGAAAGTAGACCTTGCTATAAGCGGTTTAGTTTAGATCTACCCTGAGAAGGCTTAGTTAAATCTTATTGTTTGAGGTACAATAGTCAAATTACCATCTACTATATGATTCTTAAAATATTTAGTGAAATATTATAATAATGATTATTAGACTATTAAGAATTAATGATAGTTATAGTTGAAGGTAAAATCAGAAGTTTCTTTCTTTCTTGTCTAGAATTCAATTTTAGAGCTTTTTTGCTTTGGTTCTTTTGAAATTATCTAGAAAATAATTGATACAGTCTACTGAGGGTGTATAGTCAGGTTGACTATTTTCTTGGTACGTTTCTATGTCATCAAGTTAAATCTACCATCCTTCTCATCTGTTAAATTCTTCTCTATTGGTACTTATTTTCCACTTTTATCCAATATTCTATCAACAAAGACAATTAGATCATCAAGTTATGATTTGACTATGTTCTCAATCGTAATACTAAGTTAAAAAATGTTAATAGAATAAAGAAGTTAATTTATCTATAAAATATATACTGTGGGGATTGAGGTTAGTTATGTTCAATCGTTTCTATTTTGGCTCTCCAACGGGTACATACCCAAAATTAATATCATAGCCTTGGCCACACTATAAAAATCTAGACTTTTGATACTCATCCCAAACGCAGGTAAGATGACGATCATAAATTTGGACAGTAGCTGGAATGAAAGTTTCATTTACCTATATCGATATGAACTTCATACCTTAAGATATCTTAATTTTCTTTATTTGAATTTTCTTACCTCTTCATAATCGATGATATTAATAAACATTTATCTTTAAGCTTGTAGTAAGAACTTCAATTTGAGCAAACTTGACAGTTTCATTTGGCTTGACTATCAATTCCTTATACAAAATATCGTGGTTGATACCTGGTAGCAGATTAACTTTCAATTCCCTGTTGTTATTTATGATACCCTTGATAGATATAGGCATATTGAAAGTGTTCTTCAGGAGCAGGGGAGCAGATAGAATTACTGGCCTGAATTGTGGAATTACGAAAAGCAGTCTGGAGGTCTGCTGGTTGATGATATACTCACTCACATCGAAGGTTATCATGGGAGGAGTGTGGTCTTTAAACATAGCACTTATATAATAACAAGCTTTAATAGGTATTATAAATTTTCTGTATATAATTAGACTTTAATATAATTAAGCAGCAAAACATTTTGGAGAAGTAAATATTAAATTAAAGTTCTAATAGAGTAAACTTAGTTTAATCGTAATATAAAATATAAGCTTTTTATAAACCAGAGTAAATAATTAAATTTTTTAAATGATAAAAATTGATAAGTAACCTTAAAGTAAATCTAAATGATTTTCCCCTAGTGAGTGTTTTTTCAATTATATTAGCACTTATGTTGGTGTCAATATTACCCTGAAGCATGTGAGAGTTCTCGTTAACATTTCCCATAATTGCATATTCAATCTTGTATGTGCGGTTCGTCAATATTCCTGTGGCATTTATAATGATTTTTTGCATAATCAAACCTGGTTTATGAGAAGTCAACATGATATAGATTTTTTATATCACTAATTTATCTACTTAGTTGGTGTATTATAATATAAATTAATATACCCAAAGAGGAAT
>ARYC01008207.1:0-16767 GCA_000711775.1 Oxytricha trifallax
CTAATTTCTCTGCTAACCCCAATAAGACCCCAACTATACCCTACAAATCAAAGCACTTATAAACCTCACTAAGGGGTTTTGGGGTTTTGAGTGTCTCCATAATAATCAGCTGGGCAGGTTGTAAGACAGTCCATTTAATAGGAGAAGAAGTTTGGAAGGCATGTCAAACATTAATTGTCTCCATCGTCTGTTGGATGCAAACAAGTCTTGCAAGAACTAGGGCACGGTACGCATACTTTATTAACTTAATCTTGGTATTTTTTATAAAGTAATTTAAAGGTAAGTACCATCTGGACAAACACTCAAGCATTCATTTAAGTAGAAGTAGAATGAGGTCTTACAAGAATTGCATTATTTAGATCCAACCTCAAAGCATGTTTGGCAATTTGAGTAACATCCTAAAATAAAGAGTTAAGATTGTTTAGAAATGTTACCTTGAAGGGTTATATTAAATGGAACCGTAGTTTCCTGATTAAAACTATCCTTTCCAACAATTTCTACTTTATAGTCACCAGCTTAAGATGAAATTGCAATTACCGACAGAATACCGTTTGAATATCCTTTTATTTAGAATTATAATTTAAAAAAAGGGTTTGGGAAATTATCAATTAAATTTAATTATAACATTATATTTCTAAATAAAAGATCCTTTGATAAATACTGGTAGTGTTGATTTAATTCTTCCGTATATCTTAAATTATTAATTATAATATCTATGTGGAGTATGTTTAATTTTCTGGATCTGTAAATAATCCAGTAATATTGATAGTGAGAGCAGTTTGTGTAAACTTAATGATTTGATTTTCAATAGCTCTGTTTGCTATGAGTGGGTAATTAGCAATAGCATTTATACTAAACTCGGTACTCACTGCTGGGTTTACACCGTCTAGGCAGTATAAGATAAATTTGTACAAATTTGATTAGGAGTTTGAGTTGAAAATGAAAGTCAGCTTTCCTGTGCTGTTATCCCATTTAATTGAATAAATTAAAAGAAGCATTGGAATTAATTAATTAATTATAAACTTACACAAAAAGGATGATTTATTACATGATCAATTATTTTTTATAAATAAGTATTATAAAAATTGGTTTAAATAGCTTTTCATTTAGAAGTTTGTTTGAAATTATAAAATAGATAAGATTAGGTTATAGATAATCTTTTATTTTATAATTTTTTTAATTCATATTTTTAAAAGCTTATTATAAAAGGCAAGTATACTTATTATATATAAAATGTAAATGAAATAATTAAATAATCTAAATATTTATACATTTTAAATGAAAAATTTATTTATATATTGTAAGAAGGTACCAAACAGTAGGGATAAATAATTAATATGTAAAACATCCAAAAATAATTTGAAGTCAAAATTTAGCAATTCAGGATTTCTATATATTTTAATACTTAATACCCCAAACACTTATTCTAAATATGCAGTTCCATTAATCGTTAAGATTCTAGTATTTAGGTCGAATACATGAATTTATAATTTCTTGAATGTTTTGAATGAGATAAAAAAATTAAAAATAACAGTTCAATCATCAATAATTGAAGTCAATTGTTAGCGATATCTTCTTAATTACACTTCTTATAATTGAAAAATAAAATATTGCAAAATCTTTAATTAGAGTTAGTTTTCTGAATAAAGGTTACTTAAAAATTTTATTTGAATGTTACAATTAATTTAGAAATAACGTTTAACTTTTTAACTTCCTTTTAAATAAATATAAAAATATTTATAATTAACTATAATTTTATTAATTTATCTAAATTGTCAATTTATATGCATTATCTGTATATTAAAATAACCTGAATATTTCATAACTTTTCAATGATAGATTAATTCTCTGGATCAACACAAAGGTCGTGTAAGTCATAAGTCTTAACTGTGTATAGATTCTATGTTTGATTCATCGGTGAGAGAGAAGTTACAACGATCTGAAAATTAATATATATAGAACTTAAATATTATCTGTTTGTTCTCAATCACATCGAGAGTGAAAGTTAGATAAATAAAAAATTAATTTAAAATTACAGAATTGAAGTTTTATTATCAAATGACTATATAAAATGATAAATATTCAAGAATATCAAATAAATAATACTAATAAATTCAGAGTAAATTGAAATTCATTTATTTTAATCTAAAGTATAATGATTTGTGTGAACTCCATCAGTAATTATATATTTAGTAAATTTTAACCACAAATAAATTTAATTATGTATTTGTATATATTCAGCAAATGTTTAAAGTTTTTTAGTTTAAATTATAAAATATTAGTAATGTCGCAGGGGAATTAATACTGACCTACATAGGAGGAATTTTAATTCTCAGAATCTCCCATAAATCTAAAACCGTAACCAAAGTCTATTATATCTATCCAGTTGTTGTCGGGGACTCCAGTAGCCGGCCCTTTGGTGCAATTCAGGGACAATCTATCACCAATATCATCCTCAAATTATTATAAAATCCTTAAAATAATCTTGTGTAATTATTATATTTATTTAGCTTTGAAAAATAATACAAGTATTAATGAATGAACTATTATAAATTAATATTCCTCGAATTGGGTAATCAAAACATCATGTTTGAAAGATTACCCGATAAAGATTGTATCAAACTTTATATATTTTTATATAACTTAGTAGAGTAGCCCTGTTTTAATTTTGGAGTGTTCTTACCTACTAAAATTATTATGACTCTGATTGTAAAACCCTTCTTAATAAACTCGTTAATAATATGTCATAATTTATTATATAAAGTATTATTTTTTAATTTATCTAATCTATCTTGATTATTAATTATAATTTAATATATTTACTAAAACTTTCATAGAATTCTAAATATAGAGTTTTATACGTAATTATTTATCTGGGATTGAGAATATTTTAGCTGAAATATTAGGATAGCAACATTGTTAAACTTGACTACATATTCGATTGATGGTACATCACCATCTTGATCTTTAATTAAGAAGTCATATACACCGTCTTTAAGCTATGAAATATATATTAAAAATGATATTTAATAGCTGGTCGAATAAAAATCCCAAAATCCCTTTATGAAGTTATAAGTGCTTTGATTTCTAGAGAATTTGCTAGAGGTTATGGTTATTAATAGGCTTTAATGTGAAATGAATAGTAAGTGTATTTAATTAAGTCATTAAAATGATTTTTTGTTGTATTGATATGTTTGATCTTGAGTTTAGATTTATTATTATTGACTCTACGATTTTTTTCATTGATTGAGACACTCTTATTTAATAAATAAACTGCTTTATTTTTTGTTTAGCAACTTTATCTCACCTATATTGAGAAGTAATCATTTAGTGGGGTATTGAATTATATTATTATTACAGCTAAAACCTTAACATCCCACTATTAGTCTCCGTCTCTCCAGTCTTCTTTTACTAAATAATAGCCATGAGTTCCCATAATAGTTCCAATCCTTGATATTTTCACTCTTAAGCCTCAGTTTATATCAATGATCGTTGCTCATTTACTGGTGAAAGTTCAACATTAAATTCTCAGGCTTGATATCTATGTGAACAAAGCATCACTAAGGAAGAGCTTTGATGCCTTGTATAGATCAAGTTTGCTATTAATGCAAGCTATCTAAGATTTCTTTGCTTAGAGTCATTTTAAACATTTTCTTTCTAAAGATACATTATCTTCTGCAAGGTGGAACAGCATCTTGCTTTAAAAATAGATTGACTACTTAATTCTCATTAGTTACTCCATTGAATACTTATCATCACTTTAGAGATATTTGAAAGTTTATACTTTGGAAGCATACTGATGATCCCTGATAACTTTCTTATCAAAGGAGTGCTCTAAAATTATATAGCTTTAGATAGAAGTATCTAAAACGATCTGAGGAAGTCCTTAATTTTGGTTTTATTATATTTTAATAATGATTTTAATAACCCCTAATGAGATGAAATTGTGTTCTATTCTCACATTCTCAGAATTTCTTGCATTTAAAACCTTTACAACTTAAGAAGGCTCTTTTGCTTTTTTTGTTGTTATAACTTTAATTGTGTGTCTTATTATTCATTGTTTAAATTTTTTTGTGGGCTTTTAACAGATGCTTCTTAAAGTTTCTTGTATGAGTACTACTTTTGCCATTTAAAGCAATAATACTTCCTATAAACTTTTCCATGCTTTAATTAAGCATTAGGCTTAACTTCCTTATATTACCTTAATGGACCTATACCAACTAAAAAAAATTATTAGTGAATTCTCTTTCACACTTCTCAAAATATTATACTTCAATTTCCAATTATTGCATAGAAATTTTATTTCTTGCTTTATCCTCCTCTCTGTACTAACTCAATTACCATTTATTTTATTTTATTTATTTCTATTTAAAAAACAGGGAGCTCAAGTGAGAGTATTGTATATGAGAGATCAACACATAGTTTATACAATTTTATTATTGCCATAGGTAAGTTCATTTAGTCTTCAGGGAGTGCTGAAGTTTATTTGCATAATATGTTAGCGCTCATATTTAAATTTGTATTTGAAATAATAAAATTGCATATACAACTCATTACTTATTTAATTAGCTTTTGCAATCCTAAATATTTTAGGTGAAGATTTTCAAGCACTAATGAAGAGAAATTAGGACCAAAAGAAGATTCAGCTGTTTTTATAGTTGAGAAAGTAACATTTATTCTATTAATTCTAAGATTATACTGATTTAGGAGGTACTCCCAACAAGAATTTATTTCTTAAGGAGATATGTTGTGATGAAATATGGGAGATCATAATTAAAAATTAGCTTTAATTAATGCTCCCAATTAAGTATAAGCATTTTAGGAGCTGCTCCTTATTTATACGTACCAATTTAAATTAAAAATATGCAACTTTAACAATAGAAATTGATATTAATCTTAATCCCTCAAGTTTGACACTAGTTCTGAAAACCTTTTCCATTTCCATCTTATAAGTTGACATACTTTAGGATGCCAATATTGAATAGTAAGTTTACCAGAGTTATATAACTGAAATCAATAAACCTAAATAGAATACTAACTCAAGATTAAAAAATAATAGGACTTTGGTAATCTGAGAAGTAAGCCCAATACTTCAAAGTTCTCTATTGATAATTTATTCAACATACTTCCATAAAAAAGTTTAACTTCCTCTTAGGCTTATAATTTAGCAATTATATTTTTCGTTAATTTTAAAGGAATAGGTAAGTAAGAGCTAGCTGTTGATGAACTTCGCTTTAAGAGCAGTGTGATTGACATCTAATTAAAACAAGTTTATATATTAATATATCATATCCAAAGCGTAGTTTAAACACTAAATCTGCATACACTTCATATTTATAGACCTAAAAATCTAGATCCCCAAATACTTGTTATTTTGCTTTCCATTTTAGTACCCAACCCCTGTCAAATTCTATAAAAATCTAGCATTTATCAACCTCAATCAAGGTTTTTGAGGTTATGAATGTGATAGCATGAGTAGTACCAGCAAAACTTTAAACATATCATATACTATTTTTAAAAAGTTTTAGTCAAATTATTATCAATTATTTAACCCAAGATCCCCTCCCCTATCTCTCTGTCAAACAAGACCCCCTTAATCACCCCTAAAATACCCCATTTCATTTCAAATTTTGTATCTGCATAGTCTTAATCAATCTTTTTGACATCTAGACATCTTTAAACATATATTATATATATAATTTCATAATATATATTAAATTTTTATTTCTATGTTAGTGCCATATTTTAATGCTTTGATAATATTCAAGATGTTTTTCAACCATTTTTACACTATCCCATATAAAATATAAATTGAAAAAAATTATTCAATTAATATTATTATATTCTTATTTCTTTATAATATTATAGACTATAATTTGCAAATTTTATTTTTTAATTTTTATTCATGTAATCTACTTTATGATTAGTTTTTTAAGTTTTAATTTCCGCATTTAGATAAATCTTTTTTTCCATTTTCTTTTATTATATAGTGTAAATTAAAAATTATTCAGAAAGTTTTTATTAGAATTATGTCGAAAAAAGTAGATTATATGAATAAAAATTAAAAAAATAAAATTTGCACATTATGGTCTATAATAATATAAAGAAATAAGAATATAATATTATTAATGGAATAGTTTTTTCTTCAATTTATATTTTATATGGGATAGAGTAAAAATGGTTGAAAAACATCGTGAATTTTATCAAAGCATAAAATCCATATAATATAATGCACTAACATGGAAATAAAAATTAAAAAATATTATGAAATTATATATATATATATATATAATATATGGTTAAAGATGTTTAGATGTCAAAAAGGAAATTTATTAAGACTATAAAGATACAAAATTTGAATTAAAATGGGGTATTTAAGGGGTGAGTAAGAGGGTCTTGGTTGCAGGGAGATAGGGGAGGAGATCTTACGGAAAAATTATCAACTTCAAGTAAATAATTTTACTTTAAAACTAATAATCTCTGGTTGAACATTTCCTATAGAGTTGGTTAGAAAATATTTATATTTATATTAAATATAAAATTTATATTATCATTTTTTACAACAATTTCTATAATAAATATTTGTATTATTATTATTTACGTTTAAAAAAATAATTCATTTATAATTTATGTTATTATTGAATTTATTATAAATTTATTATGACTCTTATTAAAAACACTAATTGTTTCAACCGAGACCCCCTCCCACCCTTCCTCCCAGGTCTAAAACGAGACCCCCCTCCCACCCTAACTAGACCCCCCCTACCACCCCAACAACATCCCTATTCAAATGAAAACTTTGATACTCGATGTTTAAATCATTTTACTCATGACATCTTGATCTCATAGTATATTTTATACATAAAATATTTCTTTTTTTCAAAATCTTTTTCTATCAATAAAATGCTTTTCTTACCTTAAGTTTAACATCCTTCACTACGTCCGTCGATTAATTTTTTTATTCTCCCATAAGAAAATTAATTAAAATTTTTTCAATTTCACTTGTTAATAGTAAAATAATAAAAATAATGAGCCAACAAGCTCATAAAACTATATTTAAATAATCATAGAACTATATTTAATTAAAGTTGTGATAACTTTATAGTATTTATTCGAAAAATGATTTATTTTTTATAATATATGTTTACAATTTTCTATAATTATTGCTATAAACGTTTATATAGTAACTAATAGTTATGGAAAAATTAATATGAAAGTAGTAGTAGTAGTAAATCACTTTCGGCAAATTAATTAAATGAAAGTAAATTAAAATAAAATCTATTTTAATTATTGTAATTAAATTCAATTAAGCTATCTTTTAAATAAATAAAGAAGCAATTAATATTTAAATTAATCCCTTTACAAGCTTATTTATTACAATAATTAAAATAGATTTTATTTTAATTTACTTTCATTTAATTAATTTGCCGAAAGTGATTTACTACTACTACTACTTTCATATTAATTTTTCCATAACTATTAGTTACTATATAAACGTTTATAGCAATAATTATAGAAAATTGTAAACATATATTATAAAAAATAAATCATTTTTCGAATAAATACTATAAAGTTATCACAACTTTAATTAAATATAGTTCTATGATTATTTAAATATAGTTTTATGAGCTTGTTGGCTCATTATTTTTATTATTTTACTATTAACAAGTGAAATTGAAAAAATTTTAATTAATTTTCTTATGGGAGAATAAAAAAATTAATCGACGGACGTAGTGAAGGATGTTAAACTTAAGGTAAGAAAAGCATTTTATTGATAGAAAAAGATTTTGAAAAAAAGAAATATTTTATGTATAAAATATACTATGAGATCAAGATGTCATGAGTAAAATGATTTAAACATCGAGTATCAAAGTTTTCATTTGAATAGGGATGTTGTTGGGGTGGTAGGGGGGGTCTAGTTAGGGTGGGAGGGGGGTCTCGGTTGGTACAACTAATAATAAAAAAAATCAAAAAATAAGCTTCATTGAATTTCGATTTATTGGGATTGTTTAGATATAGGGCTTCTTGGGGTTAAGAATGTATCTTTTTAGTAATAAATCTTGTTTAATTAATGGATTTTTTGCAAAACATTATTACTTGCAAATTTTTTAATTTCTTTTGTTGTGTAGTATGTTAAAAGAAAATACTTAACATGATATCTATTAATTTTGAAGCATATTTACTTTTATTGACATTAGGAAATATTCGAAAATTTTTTTATTTGAGCAACAGTTTTTTAAGCACAGCCCTTTATTTTTAGGCATGTGATTTTTATAATTTTATTAAGGTGTTTTATTTTTCTAAAAACATATGAACAATTTTATCACATTCTAAGTAAATTTTTTCTGAATTACAATTTATCAAAGGTTGACTAATTAATCAAAATATTATTATGAATAAAAATCACATCTTACTTTTTTTTCTAAAGTGTTACTTGATAATTCTTTATTAATCAAATTATATGATTTGTAATATTTAATTAGAAGCAAAAAAAATGTTTTAAAATAAATTACAAAATTTTTATATTTTCACTATAAAAAAGAGTTTTTTATTTGTTGAAAAGCCAAATTTTGGACAACTCAGAAATTTATTCCTTTAATTTACCCATAATTGAAAAAATATAAACATAGTTATCATAAAAATCTAATAATATTTTTACAAATTTTACTTTAATTTCCAATAAATATTAGCTATTAATTACAAATTTGAAGGGGTGAACCTCCTAGATTATTCTAATTATATATGGGAACTATAAATAAGTTTAAATCTTAATTAAGTGAAATTGAATTTAAAATTGATATTTTATTAATAGATCTTACAGCGAGCATAAAAGTAAAATTAATAGAGTTATTATGAATGAATAGTTAAATTTAAATACCAAAATGATAGTTTTTAAATTAAATAAAATTTTTTCCCAAAAAAATAAAAAATAGTAGTTTATGTAGATACTAGCAGAATAAAAAGCAGAGAACTAAATTTTATCTATTAAAATATAGAATATAATTACTAAAATTAAAAAATTTGAATAAATTTAACTGCTAACCTTTGTTTAATATTGATGGAGTACATAACAATTTGTAAATTAATTTACAATTAAAAATAATTGCAGTTAGCCTTCTTTTAAACACCATTTTATTATACTTATCCGATATTAAATTATAAAAAAATAGCTTGACTTTGCTATGCCGTTCCTTTTTTATCAAATCCCTAGAGCGAAAAAATTAACTTCACCCCAGGTGATTTGTTTAGTTAAATTTGGCGCCAATAAAAAGTAGATTTATCTCGCTATAGGGATTTGACAAACATAATTGGCAATAGTAAAGAGAAAATTTAAGCTTATTTTTTAAATTATATAAGCATCATGGCTTCAAGATAGTTGACTGCCATTATTTTTTAATTGTTAATTTATTTATCTTAAGTTGTTTTATAAATTTTAAAGTATTTTATCGATAAAATATGAATTTTAATTCTACACTTATAAATTAATGAAATTTTAATAGGATTATGATTGTATAGGTCTTTTCAGGTAATGTAGACTTATCTTTAAATTTTTAGTTTATATTTAATAAAAAATCAATTATAATTATAATTGATCTATTTTTTAGTGGATATTTTTTTATGATTTTATATATATATATTAATATATATATATATATATATATATTAATTATTGAAATTAATCTGTGTCATCAACTGTCAGTACTATGTCGTACTTGTAACCATTAGAAGCAGTTGTATCTGCAGCAATTGTATTTGTAAAGTCGTCTGCAGTAAAAACAATTGAGTATTTGTAAGGTGCTTCTGTGGATTAAGTATCTGGGATGGCGAGTGGTTTAGTTTGATCAGTTATATAGATATTAAATAATTTAATAAAATTAAACATTATAGCAACCAATCAAAAACTAAATTAAAAAATTTATTAATAAACTAATTCTAAATATATATTTTATAGATGAATACAGTGCATATTATCAATTTATTAATCGAAATAAATTTGAGAATAATTTTAGTTTTAGAATTTTCTTGAAATTTAGAGTTGGTTAGAATGTAACATGATTATATATGTCTAAATATATTTTTATTTAACATGAAACTTACTGTAACAGAATGAACCGTCATCTCTATAACCATCAGGACATACTGTAAGGCAATTGTTGGAATCAATTTGTATGAAGTTGTCATTATCAACATCGCTATTATAATAATTTAAGAAGTTAATTATCTTTTAAATATCTTGAGACTTATTTAATTTATATTGAATCTGAGTTTTAATTTCTATTCTTAATTATTATAAATTAGTAAATTGAAAATCGCAAACACATCCATCATCTATGATGTTATTACCGGAACCAGTGCAAGAGAGACATGTTCTAAAATAATCTATATGTATTGCATTTTATGATTTTTATACAACTAAATCGGCACATACACCACTATCATTTCCGTATTGATCAGCTGGACAGACAAATAAAAAATGAGAATATTATAATATAATAAAGATAAAATACATTAGTAATTTACATTTTATAATACAAGAAAATTCTTAATAATTTTTCTATAAACCATGGTATAACTTTTTAAAAAATAATTAATGCCAATATAAATTTTAATAATATTTAATGAGAATATGTGTTTAAAGAACAGAGAATTTTGATTCAAATATTTATTGTAAAATTAGAGATGCTAATTTTCTTGAATAAAACTGAAAAAAAATAGTTAATTCATGGTTGCTAATCAGAAGTTTCTAAAAATGAATTAAAATTAATCATTGTTAAATAGCTATTATATATCTATGTATTTTAAACTTCAATAAATATATTCTGACATATAAAATAAATTATGTAATTAAAATTAAAAACTAAATATAGTTTTTATAATAAATTTCTACACAAATTCAATAATGAGTTATTTGGTACATGTATTTGCATCTGTATCGTCACAATCAGTATAATTTATCTACAGCTTTAACGTAACAATATAAAATCAATAAAATGAAGAATTTCAATAATTTTTATTAATAAATTTAATTTGAAATTTTGCTTATTTAATCTATAAATTATAATTCTATCAATAAAATTAAATTTTGTATAAAATTTTTGTGCAAAAATCTCTTTTTATATAATATTTATACAATAAATTAAAATTAATAAAAATACCCTAATTAAAAAGAGTCAAATTGTCAAATAATAAGTTATCTTTATATGCAAAACAAACTTTTTTGTTTAAATTTTAAGTTCTATTATGTGTCATAATTTTTTATTATTTCTATTAATTTAATATAATGTTTATCGTGGAATAATTCCTACAAACTAAATTAATCAAAATATGTGATACGAAACATAAATAATTAAAGTAGACTATTAAAAATATCCCTTTATTAATAATAATTTTATAGAATGATGTTTACATTAATACTCATATTATCAAAATTATAGCATTTTATTCAACCATTTTATCTAATAATTAATTGATTTAGCAAACCTATAATGTTACTTATGATAGAGCTGTTATAAAATTAAAGTGCTAAGATAAGCCTTGTAAATAAATACGCTAATTAAACAAAAATAGTTTAGATAATAATTTTAAATTTTTCCTTAATTGTTATTTAGGATAACTTGTTTAATTATAACTTAATAATTATAAATCTGTAATTTTAAGTAAGCAGTTAATGATTTTTGACTTGCTGTGAAGTATGAATTGGTATAAGTGAGTAAATTATAAACATTATATTATGGGAGCAACTAAATTTTAAATCATTATGATTAGAATTTCAATTAGAAACTTAATATTTGAACTAAAAAAATCTGTGATTTTAGATAACAATTATATATTTTATTGTAAGACAAATATTATGATAATGCAATTCCGCATAGGTCAGCAAAATAAAAATCTGCAAAAAAGAGGGCTTGCAACAATAATCCTTCTATTGCTACTTTTGTTAAGCATTCGATTCTTAATTCATTCAGCAACAAATAAAATACTATAAACCTCAATTTTTTATTTATCTTAGTTAAACACATAAAATATTATTATATAATTATGTTAATTAAAGCTAATTTATTGAATTCTATTAAATTTCTTAATAAAGAATTGTAATTACATATAAATTATTTATTCAGTAAATTAATATGTTGATTTTTTGAAAAAAAATATTACATATAATTCAGAATTAATAAAAATTATGGTTAATAGGTTTGTCTGGTAATGAATTAAGTATCGAATATCCCATTTATTAATTATGCACTCTAAGGATTATTATTACTGCAGACCTTCAGAATAACTCACCGGATGTGTGTTTCGCAAACTTCTGCTGCGGAATTGTTTTAATGTGGTAGGCCTATTTATAATATGCATGTTAATATATATTAATAACACTGTTCTAAAATCTTTAATGTTCCTTTGTTATTTTATTAAAAATTTTAAATTAATCATTCAAATTCTAATCTTGATGAATTAGAATTCTCTAACTCTCAAAATTAAATACATTTCTTTATTGAAAATTTCAAAATTTATTTATTAATGATATTAAAAATGATGATATCACTTACTATGTCAATTTACCTAATAATTAAATCATTATAAGAAATATTTATTAAAAAATACTTTATCTTAAATATTAAATATTACATTATAATAAGTATTTAATTTTGAATGGAGAATATTTTGATTGAGTATTATTTTAATTAATTTATCCTCCATAATATAACATAATAAATTTTTTAAAAAATCATAAGTTTTATAATAATTTTTTCACTTATTCAATTGTTGGAGATATTGATGACAGTGATCTAGAAGATCTTAATGGTGACACTCTCACTTTGGATAGAAAAATATTATGCATGAACTTTTGGAATTAAAATTTATAAGTCAAAATTGAATTATTGTATTGAATTTGAGAAATATATTTATTGTTAAGAAAAATCTTTTATAAACAATATAAATAAATATAGTTTTGCAATATTAGTATTATTTTGTGTGATAATTCATTCAGGCTGTTTACAGTGAAATCACAATCTTCTTTACACGTAATAATAAATAATTTAGATCATAATAATTCATATTATTTTTTAGAATAAACGTAAGTTAACTCTATTCTCATCTTAACAAATTTATATTTAGGCTGTTTAAATAGAGAAAATTACTAAATAAATTTAATTTATTATTTTCATGATAAATGAGAAATCCTTTGGTACTTCATGTTTACATCTGGAAAATTATGAACTCAGTTTATTGATAATTTAAATAATTGAAAAGTAATTTTCATTTATTATGATCATATACGATTAATACAAATTCTTTTAGTTATAATCTGATTTCTGATTAGCCTTATTTTAAAAAAAATAATAAGAAATTTTTATGTGCCATAATGCCTTCCTCAAAAATTGTAGATAATTTAATCTCAAAATGAATTGATTTTCATGATTTAAGTTTAAAAAAATGAGTGTTTTGATGTAATCTATTTACCAATGGCATCAAACATTCTCGGTGATTTAAAACATTGGCATAAGTTATTAACTTCTAACCATTAAATTATTCAGAAATTATTCTAATAAAGATCCTCATATAGTTTCCATATATTTTATAATTTTACAATTAGGATCTGTTTTGTACTAATTGCATAAGTTAAAAATAAAAGGAAAATCAATTAGAAAACCGAATATGTATAAAGTTAACAAAGTTAAAAGTTCCATTTTTTAAATTGATATGCTTTCTAATTCTTTTCAATTAATTGCAAGTAATTTATTTTTATAAAATATTAATATTTACTTTTTAATTAGCTTGCTTTATTTAGGCTAATGATATAGCGAAATCTTTGATTTTTTATTAAAAATATCTGAAATTAATTGAATACACATAGGTTTTTTTTTCTCAAAAAATATGGGCATATATGAAAATTTACGTGTAAAAATAGATTCAAAAGATTTACCCAAATTCAATGATCTGGGCATAAATTTAACATTTTATTTTATTTTTTAAGCAATAGAGTTAAACCTAATTTATAATATTTAGGATACCTAAGGAATGAAACTTAATTTTTATACAATTTATTAACTATAAATATTTCTATTGAAATAGGGCTATTTTGAGAAAAGCAAACTAATTAGGAATTTATAATAATTAACTTTTTTTTAAATAATTTAATGCATTCACTATCACAGCTTCAATTTTTAATCAGCATTTAAACGCATAATAATAATATCAAAAATAGTAATAATAAAATGATTTCTCATAAAATTAAATTTTCTAATAGAACATCTGGAAGAAATTTGTCTGATGGTATTTTTTAACGTTTCATATTTATTCTTTGGGTAGATATTATTAAACTACCTTAAAAATTAAGTTTAAAGTTGATATAAGTTTTAATTTTTTTGTTATCCCAGTGATAGATTGAAGTCATCGGTGTGAAATTGACGTTACTTTTGAGTAATTGATTTATTAAAGTTAAATTCCTATATATTATTTGAAAAAAAATAATATTTTAAATAAGAATTAGTTATAATCTGCAAATCTTTAATTTATTTATTAATTTGTTACATGCTAAGATAAAACATTCAATGAAGACTCCAAGGTTTCATATCCCTTCAGAATAGTGATATAAAAATAAATTTCTAATTATAAAAATCTCTCAAAACTAAAAATATATTCTAAGAATTAATATGATATCTAGCTAATTTTAAAAAAATTTTTTTTAAATGCTTATTCATTAATTTAATATACATTTTTACTTATTCTAGATATTTTAAAAATATGAGCAGCTATGTGAAAATCATACAATTTTCTTATAAATTATAATAGCAAATTAATATTTCTAAATGATAATGAAAATTGATAAATTGTAAATAAAAAGATCTTGAAGTATTAACTATGATTATAACATTATATTTTTCTTGTAGAATTGATTTAATTATAAATAAAATTTAATGCTCATGATTTCTTATATTTAATCTTGGTTTGATATCAATTATGATTGTAATAAATTTAAATTATTATAATTTGAATCTTTATAAAAAGTACTGGGAAACTATACATATAAAATATGAATTATTATCATTAAACTATTGATAATAACTATTTAAAAACTCACATTATTTATTATGATGTAATTTAAGTTTATTTTTGAATAATTCTCATTAAATTCAAATAAAATATTAGTATTTATTTAGATCTAAAAAATGCTTTCCTAAAGAAAAGATAAATTCTGTTTATAACAAACCGGTTATATTGATAAAATACGTAAAAATAGGAAATTATAGAAATAAAATAAAATTCTAATTATAACCAATTCTCAAATAGCATTAAGTTGTTGCCGTGCATTTTGCTAAAAATTTTGATCATTATAGTTTTCAGCAGCATATTATAAACCCCAATTTTTTCATCAACAATCTAATACTTGATTTTGATGTTTGCCTGGAATATGTTGATCAACACGATCGTTTGACACTGTCAATTGGTGTTGATCTGGCATGGTCACTTCATGTCGATCCATCATCGATAGACTTGAGTTGAGGCCAATCAGCATTCCATTCTCATCTTCTAGATCCTAAAATCTATTGCTCCATCCTTGATCCATCGGTGCCATCATTGGTAGCTCAAGCAGTTGGACCATCGTTGGTGTATTGGTGGACTTGACCTCTGCAATGCGCGGAGGTGAGAGAGGTTTGAGTAGGTTGGCGATTGATTAGTTTAAACTTAAACTTATAAGCGTGATTTATAATAGGGAAGTTTTAATCAATTAATTTAACTGTTCAACTGCTATTTATGCTTGTCTTGAGTAGGGCAAGAGCACCTGCAACTCCACTCATCGTCATTGATGATTGACTCATACGAACCCATGTCTGATGGTGGTGCACCACTGCTTGACGCTCAACGCCCAGAGCTTGTTGACATCACTCTTGGTCATGGCCTTCAGAATCTGGGAGAGTCTCTTAACTAAGTGAATCCTATAAGAAGTTATGATAACTACACTTACTTGCTGTCTGCCTGCTCCTGCCTGAGGTGACTCTTGATGTATGAGAACAGCTGCTCGATGGGGTTGAGCCAGGGCGAGTACTCGGCATTAAATAGCACAGTCACCTTCAACTTCCTAGCAGTCTCCAACACCTCAGAATACTGTGAATGACTGCGTTGTCCATGAGCAGCACGATCTTCTTCAGGCAAAGATCCTTGTCAGTGCGCAGCTGGCGCAGTGTGTGGTAGAGGAAATTCTCGAACAGTACGGCATCGAATGCTCCCTCAATGACTTGGCTGGCGACCAGCTGATCCTTAGTGATGGCTGCCACGAAGCTCATCGAGAACTGCTGCCTCTTGGTGGATTCCTTGGTGATTGAGAGATTCCTAGCCATGGTGCCATAAGTGCCAACCTCTGGCTGACTTGCTGTCTGACTGCTGCGATGGGAGTATAATGTTGCGATGGTTGAGCATCGAGGTTGCCAGAGTTTGCTATTGGTGCTTGGTCATTCATCTTGTTGGGTAGACTTAACTTTGTATCAACTAAAGCAGTATAAAATCGTATAGCTTAAGCTTTCTATCCTATTCCTTCACTGTGACTTTACTGCTGCTCACTGCCTTGCTGGACAGCTGCAAGCGTCTGGGTGTAATGGCTGTCCAGTTGTCATGGCCTATTGCATTGATCACCTCTCTGCCCTTACGCTGGGTTGACTACAGCCGGAGGCTGGCTAGGTTCTGAACCAAAGGAGTGAGAGTTGAAGCTGATTTCAGAGGGGTCTATGGTTGGCTTGAAGGCTTCTTGGAGGAGCTCTATATTCT
>ARYC01008208.1:0-19476 GCA_000711775.1 Oxytricha trifallax
CAATCACTCTCTTAATGCGATTGACTGTCTTGTAAGATATCCCACTCTTTTTATATATGTTCGCTATAGATTAAGCAGAGATGTGAAGCTCAGGAAATTGGCGATGAAACATCACAGCCTCTAAGCTAGAGAGAAGTGAGCCCAGTATTTAAGAGTCTTATCATTAATAAGATATTCAATATGATGCTGCTAAAATTTTAAGGGTCTCTAAGGCTTAGAATTAAGATGCTATCTATCTCTTTAAATTCATTGCTAATAGAGAGTGAGACCTCACAGTTGCAGGAGATTTATGGAGTAGCCTTGCTATAGACGTATAATTCAGAACAGGCTTGAGTTTATCACTATAATCATCACATCCATATCGCAACTTAAACAATAAATCTATATACTCACTGTCATAAACTGACCCCCAAACCTCGCATATAACCACTTAAAATACTAATATTTAAACATTAAACCCCTACATAAACCCTATTAAAACCCTAATAAAGTATGCACTAATAGTCTACTTTTATCAAATCAAAAACTCAATCAAACTAATGAAAGGGGTTTGGGGTTTTGAATACGCATACAAGGTGTATCCCTCAACTATCTCTTAAGTGATGATAAATATTAAATAGAGTTTACAAATGAGTATCAAGTACTCACTCAAGCAAAGTTTAAAGAGTGTAGTTACTTAATCAAGCTAGATGCTGTTCTCCTTGCCAACGATCATGTTGCTTTCAGACTCCCACTCTATGAAATGACTCTAAGAGATTTCATAACAGATCAAAGGAATCATAAGTAACTTGGATAAATAGCAACTCAGACCATACAAGGCATTAAAGAGCTTCACAAGTTAGGGTTTGTTCACAGAGATTTAAAGCCAGAAAATATTATGATAAACTTTTCTCCAGTAAGAGTAGCAATAATCGATTTCAAAAGAGCCTAAAGAGTGGAAGTCTCAAGGCTTGGAACTGTAATGGGAACTCAAAGCTATTATCCAGAAAGAGAAGACTGGAGAGATGGTGACTTTAAGTGGAATGTGTGGGCTTTAGCAGCAATAATAATAGAGTGCGATATGCCTCGCAACGAATACTACTCTACAAGATGCGAGAAAGATGCTAAACAAAGAATAAAGCAATTTATTGACAAAACAAGAGTATCTCAATCAATGAAACAAATAGCAGAGTCAATAATAATAAAAACAAACTCAAGATCAGACATATCAATAGAGCAGATAGAGTTGTGGTAAAGTAAGATAAACTTCAGACCTCTACCACATGATCCAAAAGTGCATTTTGAGTGATTAAATAAAATACATTTACTATAAATTTCACATTAAAACCTATTAATAACCACAACCCCTAACAAATTCTCTACAAATCAAAGCACTTATAAACCTCATTAAGGGGTTTTGGGGTTTTGAATGAGAGAAATGACCTGTGATTAATGTGAGGAGGCAGAGGACAATGGACACTCATAGTCAAAGAATGACTTTTAGAATGAAATTGCAGTTAACTTTCCCAAAAGCTATCTCGCAAACCATTAAATATTTTTTTTTGATAGCGTATTCGTGATCAGCGCCCCGTAATTAACAAGACTGGTTGGTCGAGAAATTTCGGAGAGCAGTTTTAAATTTTTCGAAAATGTCAAAAAGTATGCATTTCGTATCGAGAAACGGCAAAAACCGATGCCAAATTGGACATTGTTTAATTAAAAATCATAAAATTTCAATAATTTTCAAAATTTAGGAAGATATTATTTTTATAATAAGTAAGTGGCTGGCTAGCTGGCTTTAACTATTTGACTACTCAACTGTGCTTACTATGCCTTAGAAGACTAATGCCTATGCCAAGAGTATATATCCTTTTTATTTTTAAGACAATTTATGCAAATATGCTTGGTTTTAGCATCATAACTATTGATTGCTTTCTGTTTAAGTGAGGCCTGTTTCTGGCTTGTTTACTGTAGATTTTATTACAGATTGGGTTAGTAACAGGCTGAACAATGCTTATAATTGTTTGTTAATACTATTTAAATTTAATAATTTTAGTAAATTTATTTATGTACATGAATCTAATTTATATTAAGCGAGTATAATTAAAATGGGGAGACAGTTAAAATTAAATCAAAAAAGAGATCAAATAAAATTATGATCATCTCAATATACATGAGTTAAGATGCAACAGTCACTAGTTTGAATAATATTTGAGTAGATCCTTATTTAAATTTAATTAACTAATCAACTAACTAAAAATGGAATTTTAGCTTTTTTATCATCTTTTCTGATTTTTTTTATGTTTGTTCATCGATCAAGTAGATGCTGTAGCTGATCTTCAAGTTTTTTCATAATTTTCATAGATATCTTCAGGGTATCTTCAGGATATCTTCCTCAAAAATTTAAAATGTGGAGAGTGTGGAGAGTACGGAGAGTGTGGAGCCCAATATTGACAATAATAGTAGTAATAACACTAATAATCTCAAAATCAAGCATTATTATGAGTCTGGTTGAAATTCTAGAAAATTTCAAAATTTTACATCACTGATTTTTTCTTAGTTTTCATCAACATCATCTTTAACATTAGACATCACATCTATGAATTTTAGAAAAACAAGATGTTTTTGAAAAAAACCCAGACACATAATAATGCTTGATTTTGAGATTATTAGTGCTATTACTACTATTATTGTCAATATTGGGCTCCACACTCTCCACACTCTCCACACTCTCCACACTTTAAATTTATTAAGGAAGATATCCTGAAGATACCCTGAAGATATCTATGAAAATTATGAAAAAACTTGAAGATCAGCTACAGCATCTACTTGATCGATGAACAAAAATAAAAAAAATCAGAAAAGATGATAAAAAAGCTAAAATTCCATTTTTAATTAGTTGATTAGTTAATTAAAATTAAATAAGGATCTACTCAAACATAATTCAAACTAGGGACTGTTAGATCTTAACTCATGTATATTGAGATGATCATAATTTTATTTGATCTCTTTTTTGATTTAATTTTAACTGTCTCCCCATTTTAATTATACTCGCTTAATAATATAGATCATTAAGGCAACTATCAGGTTTTTAACCTTAAATTGATACCTAGTTGGAGTCTGAAACAGTCTCTATTGAACCCAAGCCTAAGCTTAAACTTGGAAGGAATCTCGAGAAATGGATTCCCTCTCCTGGCTGTTGACTCTACACTACGCTTATTTAGACAACTAAAGTGATTCAAATGTCTAAGCTATGATTTAAGTGCTTGTGTCCAGTCCTCAATTGATGATATCTGTGATGATAATGATGGAGTCTGATATTCAAGGTCTTTTTCAGCTACAAACTGGATAAATAAGCAGGCAGAGATGTGGCAAGTACTATCTATGGAATTAATATAAGTTAATAATATAATAATAATAATAGTTGATTTATTAAGTAATATTAAAGAGCTTAAACAACTTCTGTGGTGCTTTCGGGACTCTAACTGATTAAGTAAGTGATAGAACCGAGTCTAAGGACCAGATGACGCAGAGCAGCTTTTCAACTGTGATATTGCTACTTTATATGCTATTAGCAATTTAAATAACTGCTTATCATTCCACTATTCACTTCAATTAATTATTTTTTGATAATACATATTTATTATTTAGATTAAGTTCGATCTTTCAAATCGCGTTGAAGATTCATTTGATTTAACTGAATCACTATGATCTATAAAGCATTCTTGGTTTGAGCTGGGTAACTCTCAATAATCATGCATCTTTATTTAACAAATACTCTTAACTTTGTGAATCATAAATATTTAAACATTATCACATTATGAAATATATTATATATTATCATAGATCTATATACGGTAACAATTTATTCAAAGTAGCACCTTAAGATGGACTAATACAAGCAGTGACATCTTTTTAAGTGTTTGCTTTTGATGAATCTAGGCTGGTCCTGCACTTTGCAAGGAGTTAGCGTTATTTCAAGCTCAGGTTGCTTTCATCTTCTCATTCTGATCCTTAACTCCTTGCTCAAGTCTTCATTTATTGGAAATGGCTCATTAGGTTGTTGCTCTATTGTGACTCTCATTAATACACAATTATTCCTAACATTAGGAAATATCATTTATAATATATAATTATTACTATTTAGTGGTAAACTAGATAAAGATTGCATTTTTCAAACTAGAATCATTTTATATTTGGTGCTGTTGCATTTAAGTAACTCTTACCTAGAGGATCTTCTTATATAATTAATGAATAATTTGCTTGAATGTGCCCTGATGAGGTTTAACTGCAATATCTAGTTATAATTTTATGAATTTAATGGAAAATAGATTCATATTCTAAATAATGAATTCATAAAATTAACTAATTTATAAATATATTAATATTAGTAAATTTAAATTTATGGATTGATTATTTATTTCATTTTATTATGGTCAAATAACTTCATTTAAAAGACAGCAAACCATTTACACTAATGATCTCACTGTATATTATAGACAACAATTACTAAATCTAATTAAATACAGTTATATTCACAGCCATGTTTTAATTCAATTCCAAAATAACAATTACATATTCATCTATATACTTATATGAGTTAAGATAGAGTGAATAAACTCAATTATTCACTCAGATCCATAGAAAAATCACAGTGAGTTCTTAGCCAACTTGAAATCTCCTTCAAAGAATATTCTGCTTTAACGATCATTCATTGCTATTCGTTCGCTCCTATCAATGTAACTTCCCATTAAAATCTCCACTAGCTTTATCGTCAAGTGGGTAGTCATAGCTTACTACCTAATCTCAAATTGGAGCACTTGATGCATGCTTTCTCACACTGTTACATTCATAGGCTCTAGGAGGGTTTGAATTGTAGTGCTACTAAGCAGAGAAAAGTAAATAATTTAATAACTTAGATAATTTGAAATAAAATTAATCATTATATTAATAACTATATGTATTTATATTATAATAAAATATGTAATAATATTATTGCATAGAGTTTTCATGGAATCACCCATTTTGGAAATATTTATATAAATGAATAATATTTAAGAGAATAAGGAGATTGAATTAGCAAGAAATAGATGTGATAAATATGCCAAGAAGATTAGAAAGTATATGAGAAGGTTATGATTTTATTGTTACTTTAGTAAATTAGTTTAGAACTATATGTTATTAGTGCATTAGTAATGCTTATAGTTAATCTGCATATCTTTGAGAATTTTGATGTGCCATTATGCTAAAGTAGTTGTTTCGCTATAAGTAACTGCTCTAAATGGCGACTTCCATATCTCAGGCTGCCGAACCCTAATGACATGAGCAGATGTACCATATTTTAGCATCTCAAGTGCAGCTGCCAGCCATCAAGGCACTTTTACTGGATTCTTAAAAGGAACATAAAATGGGGATAAGAACAATTAATCAAAGGCTAATTGCCATTTACTGTACAATAGGTTAGTAATTACAAATATTATTGAAATATTAATTAATGCGTTTAATTTAATTCATCACATTTGAAATACATAACATAAACTTTTTTTAATATAATAAAAACACAAAGCATTTCACATTTTTAAACCTTACATGATCAGTTAATAGAATTTATACCTAACTATGTTCTCTAAATCCTTCAAGAATGCTATAGGGTCACTGTTCTGATAAACATCCTCAACAAAATCGCTTAATCTGTAGTTACTTCTTTATAACAGTTTCAACACTACATGAAGCCTTCTCACTTTTTGATTATCAACTGACTTCAGATGCTCCCAAAATTGCGCTTCGATGTCATAGTCTTAGAGATATATACACCTTCTCAAAATTCCCTGACTACATTTGCCTCTGCCTATCGTTCGCCACGAATATCATAACAAATGCGTCTTTCTGAAACTAAAATCCACTACTATCACTGTTTTCCTACCTCATTATCAAAATGCCTATCTCTTTATCCTTAATCTGTTGCCTGTATCGCTTGTTGTCAGATAAGTAAAGCTCATACTTGCCTCCATATGACAGTATAACTCTGTAATCTTGATATTCACTGGAATTTACAATGACAATTATAGGTTCATTGACGAAGCATTAATCAATTTCTCTTAATACTGCCTATTGTATCATCTTTTAATGTGCAAACATGCGACTCCCATGTCCCTTTTGAAAAGAGTAGTTCTGACTTGAAACTCATATTTCAAGCTCACTGTATTGTCTGATGAATTACAACTTTGATATGTTTTGGTATGCTGCTGAAAACGCGAACACCTTCCTATTTTAAAGAATATACAGCCCAGTTATAGTATTACCTATTGAATATAATGAGGTTTAATCTATGATTATATCAAACTCATTTAGAATAATTATGTCCTCCTTGCATTGATGCCTATAGTATATTGCAATATCTACTACTCTTATATACTCATGAAAAGATCCAAGGATTTCATCGGTTTAAGCTTAAAGAATTTCATTTGGTTTTTTTAATATTATTTTTAAACCTTTTAAAGCATAGTAGTAAGCTAATAAAGCCTGAATCCAAGTCTTCCCTGATATAGTTCGCATCTCAATTATCGAGCAGTCTTCGTTAGCACTGATTACTAAACTTGCAATTATAGCCTATTATTGAGAGTGATGGCAAACTTGACTTTAAAACTCCAGCATCTTAGATAAAGAGAAAAATTCCTCATAGTGAATTCAATTTTGTATTTAATTGCCTTCGCTAAGATGCTCGACTACTTATACGGCATCAACTCCCAATCTTGAATCTACAATACCCAGTTCTCATGTCCTCGCCTTTACTGCTGTTTTTATCCATTTGGATTCGATTAATTTGAGAGTGGCTATTCTTTCAGGCTTTCTGTTACCAGAATAAGGTTGTGTAAGTTTAAAGAAATCTAGTCTTTCTCGAACAAAATATTAGAGATAACTTATCGTTAGCTAAGCAAAGAGAGCAATATAATCCGATGTTATTCTTCATTCTGATGCTCCTCTATTCCTATTAATATTTGAAATAGCCAGCATACGCTTTTCATTTTATATAATCACTAACTACGAAACTCATGATCCATAATAGGAAACCAATTAATTAAATCAAAAACTTAATGGGGGTACTGCGCTTTCTTAAATGTAAGTAAAAAAAAGAATATCATTAAATTTTATCTAATAGTGTCTTACCTGGTAAGACTACAGGTGCCACAAGACAGGTGCTTCGAGGGACACACTAGGATGGAACAAGAAACAGTAAAAATGCTTGAAGACATGACAATGATAATGAAGATAAGATGTATTTTTAGAAATTCCCATTTTTCGCTTTTGTGATAAATATTCTGATTAACTTTAATTAAATTATTTATTCACTAAGTTTCCCAAATTATAAATTATGATTGTTTACTGTCAAAGAAAGATTTTGAGCTTTTCACATATTATTGCAGCTTCTTTTAGAGCAAACCCAATGTATTTCAATGCCTTAGAAATGAAACCAACTCCTGATTGTTCAATTATAATCCTGCTATTAAGATTAATTTTATTTAAAGACTGAATCTAATTAACCATTAATTGCCTGACAAAAAGTTATCTCATAAAAATAATTATGGCTTTAATCATTGTCTCTAAATGAATGAAATTATCTAGATCAATTAATTAAAAATCATAACAAGTGTCAAGGTAAGGTATGAGTAATTTAAGAAACAGCCAACCTTCTTGCTTATACTCTTCCTACCTCTTCTCAAGATTAATGTTCATGATAATCACTGTTTGTGGTGGTAATTGTCGAAATGTTTACATGATGTCGGGATGCTTAAGCTGAAGTAATAAATCAAAAACTTCATCCTAAATTTTGCTTGCTTGATGATAAATCATTAAAGCAGGAAGATTTTTGTGATCTATCAAAGCTCTCGTTAAATTCTTCAGAAACTAGTTTTTAATATGAATTGGTGAAGTATCAAAGGCAGATAGAATGCTCAGTGCTAGTTGCTTGATTAGACTGTTGTTTCCATCGCTTTCATCAGTAACTTAAATTGAGAGAATGTTAAGGCATGAATCAGGTGAAGATCTCAAAGCTTTCTTATTAACTTGAGATGAGTCTTAGAAATGCTGTGCCTAATATTTATTTATGCTTCTGTTTGTCTTATTTTCTTAATCTCTTTATACGAACAATTTCTTAGATAACTTCCTTGCTAAGGTCATTTAGAGGAGCTTGATCTACTATTAATTAATCTTTAATCTCTTTGAATGAAAAGCTAAAGTACTGAGTTGCTTGTAAAATACTCTAAATATGAAGCTGAGTAACCTTCTTGCAAGTTTTTCAAACATTTGAAGATAGTTATGATGCCGTTAAAGTTATACAATCTAGCTTAAAAGAACTTATCCAGGAAAAATCCTATTCATCGCAGCTTTAAGATAGATGCAGCTCGAGATGATTAAGAATATAATCTGAGAAGTCTTCATTTTCGTTTCTCTAATCTGAGTACGTTTTTACCATTCTCAATTAGAAATTAAGCTATGGTATTTAATATTATAATGATTAAATCACAGCTTTAATATAAATTATTTATTAATGTATTAATTAAATTAATTACTTATTTTAATCACGAAAAAGCCTCAAATATATTATTCCAAGGCTAACAAATTGCTAATTGCTTTTTACTTATTTTATGTGATTTTAATTTTAATGTAAACAATTTGACATTAAAATGTTTTTTTATCATAATATAAATTTTGTTAAAGATCAAGTTTGGGATTTTTTGTGATATTTTTTGTAGATCATATTTATTGATAAATTTGTGATTTTCTATTATACTGAGAATTCTATTTTGGCATGTGGCATATTTTTGCAATTTATTCCTAAACTATTTAGTAATTTAATCAAAAATTTGAAAAATGGAATTAGAACTAATGGAATTCCAAATGAACCAAACCCAAAACAAGAAACGCACTTTCAGTGAGTTTATGCAAGATGATAGTCTTGAATAAGACTTTATGAGTATTTCTTAAGGAAAGTTGATCGGCAAGTCAGATCTAAAGTTGATATTTATATACAATCTCACAAATATGTGTAAGTCATCTATTACAAATCACGCTTTTTCTTAAGTGTATTTGTACCTACTACCTAAAGTGACTATTATTAAAGATTTTTTAAGGCAAGTATTCCAAGAGGAAAAGCTTGTCCTAAATAATTGTGATGCCAAGATGATTATTGGGCCGAAGTATTAGGAGGAACTCTCAGTCATCAACAGACACTTTTATATAAAGCATAAGTCTGATATGCAAAAATATCTCCCAGACATTGGAAATAAAAAGAAGAAAATTGATAGAAAGTTCTTATTTAATCATGAAAAATAATAGAAAATCGGTAAATTAATTATGAAATAGGTTTACAGATTAAGTATTAGTGTAGACAATAAAGAAAATATTATCTAGGAACAGCTTTATTATCGTAATAATCACCATAATATTTTCTTAATTCTAGCCATTCTCTGCTTTATTTATATATTTTGAACTGTTACTATACAAGTCTTAAGTTTAGTGTCACTTTGTCCCTCTTCTGATAAGAATTGCTGAAAAAAAGATATGTTTTTTGTAAATTACATAATTTAGTGAACAACCAGTTATTTCAGGGACAACATTGTAAGTTTACATTTTATTATAATTCATTTTTATTTTATGTATCAATTTTATATTATAAATTATGAATGTTTAAATACTATTAAGCGAGAGTATTTACAAACTTTAATTAAGAATGCTCAAACCATCAGAAACGATCCTGGTCGAGATGAATAGTAGGGGACTTTATATAGATAATTAACTCTTGGTATGACAAGTATACTAAGCTTCCATACATTTCAAGTATAATTAATTTTACATTTTAACTCAACTTTCATTATAGAGCAGCTAGGTAAGACAATATACACTTGCTAAAACAGTGAACTCGTTAGAATGTTCCTCTAAAAACAAAAACAAAGAGGGACTTGGCAGTGAGCTTCTCATGATTTAAAATATAGGGATTTATAGTACATAACCACTTAGTGGCGGCCTCCAAGAAAGTCAATAAAATATTCATATTAATGAAGATTATTAAATAGGAAATGAAACACTATCAAACCAATTTTAATTTAACATTTGAAGCTTTAATTACTTAACAGTATTTAATCACTCCTTTAACACTCTTATAAGTCTTTCTTAAATTTATCTCCAACTCTTTTCTAATCTATGTATTTTATACTTTCTTTTGTCAAAGCTACAGAATCTATTACTTTGTTATTGTTTGAATAGTTAAGTTTCATCTTCTTATATTGATTTTTTAATAGACTAAAGCTATACCCAATAGGGTTTGTTTGAGGGGAGTAAAGATGTCAAAATACTTAAGGAATCTCCAGATCCTATAAAGCATACTTGACTTTATTACTATGGTGTATTCTAAAATTATCACAAACTATAGAAATCTTTCTTAGCCCAGTTTTTCCCTTGAGTTCAGTGATAAACTTTATAAACTTATCAATTTAATGAGACTTCTTGTATATTATATAGTATCCTAACCCTTATATTCAGAAATTCATGCAACTTCAGTTTATGCAAAGCTAAGGCTGCTTCTGTTTCCTTGATCAATATTTTGACTGAGACTGGAGTATTCAAGTTTTGCTTGAGTGTTAGAAGAAATAAGTGTCTCATCTACAAAAAGTATAGAATAGTTATCTTTCTTGAGCTGTAGAAGTTATGTTCTTCATTTCATATAATTACTAGCCGAAGTTTAACTTTTATCTCTCAGTTTGAGTTTTCTTTGACACAATAGATTTGCGTTTAATTTTCATTTATTGAAACAGCTTGCACAGGAATGAATGGGAAATTTTAAGGATATTTCCTGTGAAACATCTAGCATCATTATTGCAGAGATAATCATTACTTACTGTTGATTTAGTTGCAAGTGAGTTTAGAACTCTATATGCTCACTTGATAACTTTATCTCCACTATCTTTTTAATGATAACTGAGAATACAATTCCTTCAAAAATTAGGTATAATTTATAAAGTTAATTTTCACTTGTTGAAATAATAATAGAGTTTTTTCTGCTGATGCGATATACAAGATGGATAGAAGTTTAAGAAATCTTTGAAACTTACATTACCGAATATAAGTATATTAGTCTTTTATAGTCAAAACTTCCTGTGAATCTGAGTTTGATAATGATTTGTAATTACTTAAAAGTTTAATTGTTTTAATTATTTATAATTAATTATATTAAATATTAAATATTAAATAATAAAATAATCCATAAACATAAATTTTTCCAGCAATATTCACATCTTTAACTCTTGACAATTATATAATATGAGGTGAACATTTCGACAAATAATGTTTGCATTTTGTCAAAAATGTAAAAATTCTATCAAGTGTCTCTAGATTAATGTTATAAATGGTAAGTAAATGAAAAGTGATTTACTATAAATATAAGAGTTAATTATTTAATCATTCTCTAATATTGTATATAGTTGTCCATGAAGAGGTTGTAACTACACCAGAAGCAGACATGGTGCCAACGAGCACTATGAGAGAGAACATTTAGCTTAAAGGGAGGAGAAATTTCTGGCTGAGAAGTATGTATGTGAATAATACTTCAGCAGGTAAGGGCACTACCAGTCACTTTGCAATAACAGGAAATGCAGAGAGAAGTTGAAGGAACGAACAAAAATTGAACTATAAAACTCTCTGACTAAGATTACAAGCTGGAAAATATAAGTCGACCTCTTAATCCCATAAAGTGCGATGTAACACTCTACTCTGTCTGGGCAAAACTTAGAAAGAAGCAGATGTAATTGGATGGAAGTTAATTTAGGGCGGTAATCATTGATCCTGCATGGGAATCAACCATACTTGATCTCGGTTACGATATTCTCACTGATAAGAAGATCAAAGAAATTTCACCAGAGTTTTCGCAGAAAGAAGGTTTTCTCTTTATGTGGATGATGAATAGAAGATCGGAAGTTGCATTAGACTTCTTTAAGAGGCACTGCAACAGATGAGTCGAGACCATAATGTGGAACAAGACAGTTAACAAAGGGAACATCTTTAAAGGATATGGACGATAAATATAAAAATGGCATAGAGTTTTGAATTGTTTGAGTGATAGGAAAGTGAGAAATAAGCAATTCACGAATTTCAGAAAGAGTATAAATGTTATAGTAAATCCTTAAAGATAATTATTATAATAATCTGATGAATTGTTCGCTATCATAAAGAAACTCATTCTTAGAGGAAAAATCATAGAGGTCGATTGAAGAATTCAAAATCTTTAAGAAAATATAAAACCTGAGAAATAAATTATAAGGAATTAAGTTTTAAGTATCTGAAATGATATGTTTTCAATAATATAAGTTACAAAATTAAGTGTGGTTAAATAATCTTAAAAATTTTTCAAGCTGTGAATACTAAACTAAAAAAGCTTTAAAGGTTTAAGGAGTGGAAGCAAGAAACGAAGCAAGCACATAAGCAAGCAACGAAGCAAGCAACGATGCAAGCAACGAAGCATAGTAGGCACAGTTGAGTAGTCAAATAGTTAAAGCCAGCCAGCCACTTACTTATAATAAAAATAAAATCTTAATAAATTACATACCGTTTCAACTCAAAACAGCTTAAATTTATATAATAATTTAATAAATCATTGTTAATTGAAGCCTAAAAATAGTTAATATTCATGTATAAAAAATTAGCAATGAGTTTTGAAAAATTATTGAATTTTTATGATTTTTTCATTAAAAAATGCTAAATTTGGCATCGGTTTTTGCCATTTCTCGATAAGAAATGCATACTTTTTGTCATTTTCTGAAAAATTTAAAACTGCTCTCCGAAGTTTCTCGACCAACCAGTCTTGTTAATTACGGGGCGCTGATCACGAATACGCCATTTTGGACAAGGCATCACCACGAACGAGGGCCTGGAAGATTTGATGTCACTCAATTCTGTGTTTTCATAGGCTGAGAGAGCCCGCCCAGGAAATGAAAACACCCTTCCCTCACTATCCCCGCTAATCAGCATTAAAATCATATGTTTCCTAAGTAGATCGAAGTCAGAATTGAAAAATATTTAATGGTTCGCGAGATAGCTTTTGGGAAAGTTCACTGCAATTTCACTGTAAAAGTCATTCTTTGACTATAAGTCTTCATTGTCTCACATGAGTCACTCTATTGTTATAGGCGCTTCTCTGATTGTCTTACAAATAAAAAGGATATATACTCTTGGCATAGGCAAGGGTCTTCTGAGGCAATCAACGAAGCTAGCAAAGATGCAATCAACGAAGCAAGCAACGATGCACGCAACGATTTATGCAACGAAGCTAGCAATTATGCAAGTATGAGATAATGGAAGCAAGAAAGAGAGTATACAAGTATTTATTTTTTCGTAATCACTTCTTAAATTATATCACTGAAAATTAGAAGCCTTGATTTTTCAAACAAATTTTAGCATATTAAACTTTTACAATCCTTCATTATTGCAATAGTATGAGAGAAACTATATCTTATTTTGGCTGATATATAAACATAAATCAGCTATAACACAAATGTCATCTGAGCATGTTCCTATTGGTGAAAGAAAAACAAACATCCCTGATTTAATGCTTGAGTTTGGATGTGAGCCTCCTTGGATGGCTGCTTAAGTACTTACAGATAGATGTATAATGCTTCAGGCATCCGTAGCCTATCAATCTTCAAGGGGTAAATTTCTTTCGAAAGTCTAAACAATCTAATAGGAAAGCTCTAAGACCTCTTAATTGCATCGGGGAGGAATTTAGATAAGCAACAAGTTAAAGCGACAAAGAGCTAGAGGAAAGAACCTTCATGCATGAAACGGCTGATTATAGCCCAAGATACAACGAAAAGCTATTTATATTGTGCCAGATATAATTGCTCTGGTATATCATATGAAAGAAATATGTGCGTTTATCTAGGCCTCTGGTATAGACTCCCTAAGTCTTTGCTTGGAGAATCGCGTGGTGCCTCCCTAGGAGCTCGACATTCAAAGGTTAGCCATTTACTTCGTTTGCAAAATTAAAAGTATAAGAAATTGCAAATTCCCATTTTAATTATTTTACTAATATTCTGAAGAAGTCAATTAACTACAGCTGTGGACTAGGAAGCAAATATATGACACGAGACTGATGTTGAGACTTTGACATTCCTTACCGCTGAAAATGCAGTTAAGTCCCTATTAACTTCATCTTTAAGAATATTCTTTGAGAAAGTGACGCATCGGTCAACATTCGGACAAAAGCTTCAGCATTTTTACATCGAGAATATTCAGTCCAGAATGTGGCATGTGTTGAGGAACCTCGATTAGGATTGAGGATCCCAAACTGAAGTGTATGCAAATAGAAAGTAAGAAAACACTTCGATGAATCTCATTAAAGCTTGAAGTCTAGGCAGAACAGGTCCTATAATTTTAGGAATTACAGTGTATCCCTGTTGATAATTCTCATAGCCTTCACTATTAAGCATTCTGCTATATTCATAAAATTTGCTTATTCAATTGCCTTATTTAGTAATTAAAACTTTGTATAAATAAATTATCTCGATAATTTATAATTAGTTAATGGGTTTTTTTTTTGCATTTATTTATTATTTATTCCAAATTTTAAATATTTTCATATTAAAATTTAATTATTATTTTTGTTAAACTTAAAATAATAATAAAATTATCTTTGATTACACTAAGGTTTAAAAGGACCCCTGATCTTAAATTCATGCATATATAAAAGGGACTAGCCCTTTTCATTAGTAGTCTGTTATGTTTAAAATTAATCTTTTTCCAGTATCTCACTTATATGAGGATTAGACTTATAGTGTTCTTTTAAGGGTTTCTCATGTTAGAACTCCGATCTCTTCGATAGTTATATTGTCTTGGAAGTGAATTCATTCATAATCTCGATAATCTTATTGTGTTCTTCTTCTTCTATTAGTGGAAGATAACCCCTGTATTAAAAGCTAATGATTGGAGAATTATAGGTCTTGATACCTCTTCTTACTAGATTAGAAATTTGTCAGTATACATCAGGTATCTGTAGGCTTATGGGTCGTAGTTAATAATACCCATCCCTGGAAGAACATATCTTCTAGTCTGTGGGATTGTCCGTTATCTTTTAGAACCATTTCTTTGGTGGTTTTGTTTCTTAGACTTGGTTTTCTAGGACAAGGTGAAATTATGTTTTGTTTTGTCTAGTCTCGTATACTCCAACATATGAGATTTTGTTAAACTATGGAAATTTATAAAATTACCTTGGTGAGGCTTTATCCAAAGGTTTGCAAATATTATCTTTATTCCAAGTTTAGTTCCCCGTAGACATTGGCAGTCATTTGTAGGAAAATATTGTCATGTTATTTATCTCTTTATCAGTCTATTGCTGGTCAGTCACTAAGCTTTTAATGTCTTTCGCTTCCATATATTTAAAACTTTAGTCTTTGATTGATTTAATTAATTAATAATACTATTATAAAGTAACTGCGTCATTAGTTTAAGTTGCAACTTCATTAATTACATTTTTGAGTTAAACCAGTTATGCACTTTGATTTGGTTTATTTCCCTTTGATGAAGGCCTCCTTTGATCTATTTCAAGCTTGTCTTCCATAACCACATCCTTGGAGTGTGGTTTGGTTGATTATTAAGCCAAGCCATTTCTCATTGAGTTTGTTTATACTCTCATCCTATCAATGCTCTTTAGTCCTTTGTCGTCTACTTTTTTGAATACCTCATAAAGTTTGAGGATTATTTTGTTTAGTCTGTTGTTAAATAGTTTGAGTGTCTTTTAAAGTTAGTCTGATTTGCAGTATTTTATACTAATCTAGTATGCCACTTTTTAATATTTAACATACGTCTAATATTTCAGGAGCTCGTTAAAGCTATAGTAATAGCTGTGTAAGTTGATTGAATGACTGTGAATTAAAGTTCTTGATTGATTGCATGGCATTTGATTTAGTCTGTAGGTTCTAAGTCCATTAGATGTTCTACATTTAAAATAATATTATTTTCTGAAACTTTAAATCTTGTCTGTTTGAGCTTATAGACTAATATTCTTCTCAAAGTCAGGCTATACTTAATAATTCTATTAAAGAAACTAATTATTAGGATTATGAGGCCTCTAGTGGTTTTATAGATTCCATGTTTGAAGGCCTAATAAACCGCCTATATCATTTATTTCAAGAAGTAAGTTGGTAGTATTTTGATAAAGTTTAGTTACTCCAACAGATCAGAATTGTTTTAAATTACTTTGTTAAGGAAGTAAATCATTTTGATTTATTGTTACGGCCTCAGGGCAGGTTTAATTGCAATTTAATAATCTTAAATAATAATCATATTCTTTAATATAGTATTCAAAAGACAGATCTTTTTCCAATTCAAAAACTTGAGTCTTATTCTTTGTGAAAAATGTGTAATTAACTATTACCTGAATCAAACCCATGTATTTATCATGAAGATCACTAATGTCTTTTTCTTCGGTTTGTTTGGATGGGTTTCCTCTTTATCTTTTCATATGTGAATTTAATCATTATTTATTGTTTCTCAATATTTCTCAGTTTAGAATATTGAAATCCAAATTAATTCATTAAGAATTACATAATTTCTAAACTTAGTAATTAACGATACTTTTATATCTTGTTTGATTCTAATCATAATTTAAGGATCTAAGGTTTGCTATTCATTGTAGTTAAAGTTTAGTATCTTTTTATGTCTTATGGCTTTGTGTGTCTACTGTCAACAAAGAGTATGTATTTGTCTAGCCACACCATTCTTTCATGTCATTTAATCAGATGTTTATATTACAATGAGTTCTATTATCTATTACATATCAATATATACTTGGTTCTTAAAACTTTATTAGTACCTCTTTCTATTGATTACTGAATTGTTCAATCTAATTGATAATAACTGCTAAGTTTCAGTCCTTTAAGCTTATCAGATTATCGTGATGTATCGATTTCGTGTAGCAGTTAGTTTATGGTGATGTACTGTCGAAAGCATGAGAATTAATTGTCTAATCCAGACTGCTGGCTTTTTTGAATGTCTTCAAATGAATGAAAGTAGTTCTGTCGTATGATCAGTAGTGTCATCTTCGAATGAAGGATAATAGTATTCATACTAAGTTGCAAGTTTATATTCTTGTGTTGCTATCGTTAGTAAATCTTACTTGCAGCTATTTCTTTTAGATAGGACTATATTGAAATTAGGTATTAAATATCAGGTTTTTGTTGTACAGGATTCAGGTATCATTAGAGTTCGAGAATAAATTATATCATTGAGTTTACTGGAATTTAAATATCTTGGAAGGAAATCTAGTGCATTTGTAGTATTTAAGTGACAAATACTCTTCTCTTTATTAAAATCGAAATTTTGATTATAATCGGGAAAATGATTTATCATAATATATTCAATTATAATAGTTTCGTTTCTGTACATTTAATTTAATAATATAATAAATTTTATTTGAATTTGAAAATTGTAATAAATCAAATTTAAATTTGAAATTATAAATATTATTATAGGAATTAGGTTGCTTTTCATCTAATCATTTTAGTACTTTTAAATATTTATTGGAGATCTTCACAAAACAGTAAGCAACCAAATCTCTAGTGTTAGAATTTAACATAAATGTAATATTAATAATTCATATAGTTTATTCATATATGCATCTCTAGAGCCAAGTAATAAAATGCCACTACTCATACTCTATTGAAGTCCATAAGCAATACCCGATCTCGCCATCGGTGTAGCTGTCACCTTACGTGCTGCTACCAGCGGTGGAGATTGATTAAATACAAAAGCAAAGGATGAGCTGGTTGGGGCTAGGTGACATGCTTGCTGGACAACATCTGCCTTGAAGATCTATCTACGGGGAACATCTTGGACTTGCTGTCTACCTTCTACGATTCCAAATCATTTACTGTCATCGTGATCGCATCCATTAGGCCGTAAAGTGCTACTTGGCCAAGAGGCGATTGACATTCACATTAATGACACCTAGCAAGAAGGGAGAAGGGCCCATTAAAGACTAAAAAATTAAGGATAAAGTCTTAAACAAATCATTCACTACATAGGACACATTCAAGGTAAGAGGTTAAACCCTATCTAGTGCATGGTCAACAACAAGCGACAACTATCGATGATTGGCCGACACATGTTCACGTCTTCACAATCATTAAAGATTAAGTTAATTAAAGGCAAAAGAGTTAATGATATAATGATATATATTTGATTTAAATTTAATTATATTTTAGCAATTATATATATATACTAAAACTGACTCCTTAATCATTCTCATACAATGCTATGAACTGGTTTGATGATGATGATTTTTAGCAAATTAGATAAAACCTTATTTTATGGCAGATAATCAAAACATTTAATCATTCTAGTAGGTGGCTAACTTAAGTTTATCTAGTTTGAATCAATAGCTGGTTTAAAGCATCTTTAACATTGAGAATTTATAAACATAGTAAAATTTATTAAAATAGCTCTTTCAAGACTTAGTTCTCCTCTTTATAATTATTTAGTTACATTCAGATCTTACCATATTCTATATGGAATATACAAGGTGTCTTTTTGAATATCTTTGATGATTTTAATAGAACCTATAAATTGAGTGGGGATACATAGAATACTGTTCTATATCAAAGTTTAATTTTCTATATTACATTTGGAAAATCATCACAAATTAATGACACAACGGACAATTTTGACAAACATTATCCGCTAAACTATGTTTGTAAATTATTGTCTGGTGGCCTTTTTAAAGATTAATTGGTATATGAATGTTAAAAAGTTAAAAATAGAAATAAAGCAAGATACCCAAAAAACATATAATCAAATTTGGAAAATTTTACAGTTCTGGTTGGTTAGTACTTTGAATCGCTTGATCTATAATGAATTAGAGTTCACCAAGATTAACCAATCACCCAGAGTGGTGTATTATAACGAATGTGCCAAGCAGTTAGAAATAGGCTAACTGAATGAAGAATACTGTTAAAAATTAATTATGCTGTCGAATTTCTAAAAATAGAATGGAAATCTGAAATCGCTCTTTCTTTGAAATAAAATATTTTCAATAATTCAAATGCCTATCTCATACTGTAAATTGCCAAGATTTGACTTCACAGGCTGGTAATTGACTTGAAAATGATATTAAAAATGAAAAGTGAATTTCTCATGTCAGCGAGTATTTTTCCAACTAAATCTTATTTTATATTAATTTATAACAAGCCTATGCATCTGAAGTCGCTCTTTCTTTATAGTATTTGTTGAGAAATTTCGGCTGACTATTATTGGAGAATTTAATGATTTAAATATTTTCAATCATTCAAATGCCTATCTCATACTGAAAATTGCCAAGATTTAACTTCACTAGCTGGTAATTGACTTGAAAAGGATATTAAAAATGAAAAGTGAATTTCTCATGTCAGCGAGTACTTTTCCAACAAAATTAAATATTAAATATATTTATAACAAGCCTATGCATCTGAAGTCGCT
>ARYC01008209.1:0-32908 GCA_000711775.1 Oxytricha trifallax
AGATATTAGTGCACAACATGCATGAAGTCTTATACTCACTCAGCCAAAGTAAAGAGGCATATGCAGAAGCATCATTTTTGCGAATTCCTGATTAAAGATGAGGAAACTTAAAAGCTTGTACCTGCTAAAAGAAAAAATAACTCTCTTGAGTCTTAAAAACAACAAGAGGAAAGGCTCAAGAGGCAGAAGAGTTTTGAATCAATGAATCAGCCAGCAAATGGTACTCTTATAGCATGTCTTTAAGAGAGAGCTATGTATATATACCTGCATTCAATGCAATTGATATGAAAGCTGTATTGAAAATTACTTGCATTTTGACCTGCCAAACAAGGCTAAGCTTATAGTGGTTGATGAGTATGCTTACAAAGTATATCTTTTTAAATATCTCATTAAAAGCGAGCAGTATCAAAATGAATTTGCAAACGAATACATAATACTGAGGGTGGCTTAGAAAAAATAGTTTAAGAACTTACTTAGACTTGATGGAGTTATTCTTGGGCATGGCTTAGTTGCACTAAGACTGAAAAAGTTTGAAATGACTTTGAGAGAGTATCTCTATCATAATAGATACCCAGATGATTTAAATGAGATACTGTCAGAAATGATTAAGGGTGTTTAAGATCTTCATGAACTTGGGTATGTACATAGAGATTTGAAGCCTGCAAATGTTATGTTAAATCTCTGTCCATTAGAAATTGTAGTCATTGATTTCAATAGAGCAATAAGATAAGAAATAGTAACTTTGGCTAAGGTGCTTGGCACTCCAGGATACTTTCCAATCAGGGAGAAGTGGACTAATGGCTCTGTTTAATGGGATGTATGGGCAGTTGCTGCCATAATCTTTGAGTGCGATATGGAAAATATGTCTTACTTTGGAACAAAGCACGAAAAATAATCAATAAGTTTGGCTTCTAAACATATACAACAGAAAGATGTCTGCAATGAAATTAAGAAGCTTGTAGAGATGATAATCGTGAGAGCTCCAGCTTATCCAAGATAATCGCTAGAAGACATACATGAAGCACTCAAGGAGAGCTAGATTCAAGAAGTACCACAAAGATAAGCAGATAAAATTTGTTTGAATTAAATAAAATAATACTCATTAAATATTCATTAAATTCACAAAAAACCTGGGTTTTCTCTACTAATCCCAATAAGACCCCAATTATACCCTACAAATCAAAGCACTTATAAACCTCACTAAGGGGTTTTGGGGTTTTGACTCCGGCATGCATGTAATACACTCGAAATTAGTCCAATTAAAAAACTGATTCTTCTCTTTTTAATATTGAAGTAAAAGTTATTAAATTCATATCTTTTTAGATTAAAATGGAATTTTATAATTAAATATCAATTTCTCACATTAAATTGGCTCACAGACCGCTGGAGCAAAACCTGCTAAATAAAATCCATCTTTACAGCTGCTACATTCATTATAGGCTGTTCCAGAACAACTAGTACAATTTTCACTGCAATCAGCACAAAGCTCAGTCTCTTTAATATAAATGGTTGCAAATGGGCACTATTACAATAATTTCCACACTTCCTAGAATTAAGTAATTTTCTTAATTGAACCCAAAATTGAAAATAATTCCTTAAAAAGTTTGATTGTAAGATTTTAGCAATACTTATAGCATCTTTCCTTTTAATTATCGAAAAGCAGCTAAGGATAGGGAAGATAGCAAGAAAGACAATCAGTAACGTTCAAGGCTGTGCATAGACAATAGTCAGAGCAATCCAAGCATCTTTAAGAAGATAAGTTAGGGTAAGTTGTAGGGGGGCATTCGTCAGGTTTATAGCAAGATCCATTCTTCACAACTCCCAAATTTCTTTCATCAATATACAGGTATAGATTTAATATAAAAATTGTCCCTGTTTATGAAAGATTGCTGGAAAATGAATTGAAAATTTGTGTGTTTTAAAATTTGAGGTAATAGTCTGGCTTACAATAATCACATTGCTCATTTTCCCAAGGTCTCTCACATTTCCCACAGTATGAGTAACATTCAAGATAGTCATTATACTCTGTATAGTATTATATGTGAGGTGTTAAAGACGCATCTACAGTGATACATTCTTCTGCCTTCCATCCAGTACATTAGCCTATATATCCTGAGACATAACAGGTAGCGTTGCACTATAAATTATGGCATTTTTAGTAAAAAAAATTGGAACTTCTAATTTAAAATTTTATAGTAGAACTCGCAGTGATCGCCAATATGCGTGTAATTTTCCTTGTTACAGAACATATAGTCAATAGGGTCGAAATACTGTATGTTATTTTAGTCCCCAATAGTATCCTTGAAGTAAACCCATTCAATATCCGAGACATCTACATAGGCTACTGTATTATAAATATCTGTAGCGTGATTGTAAAGCCTCGTCCCGCTCATTTCATCCATCTTTAGTTAAACGACCATACCATAGAGCTACCTGGCTTAATTTGAAATTGTTACCTTTTTCATTTAACTAACATGTGGTATCTAGATTTAGTGTATCTGAAACTCTCTAAAATAAGTATCTATACCAGGCTCGATGCTTGGCGTTAGTATAACCTAGCAAGATAGTAAATTAGTTCTCAGCATTTGAAGTTCAGGCTATATCTATGAGTAATTTAGGGAAGTGGTATTAAAAGTAGACATGTCATCCATTAGCTTATTAGCAAAAAAGGTGCACTTGGTTGTTTTATATGAACAAGATATTGAGATGTAGATCCATTAATTAACCATATTACTCATCGATATATTCTAAAATACTTAAACATTACCAACAGCGAGTTTCAAACCAAAATTTAAATCTTTATCAATTTAAGCACTGTAGCGATTTTAGACATTTAATTACATTAAAGCACCACCAATCTAAGAAGGCATAACTCTCATTATTTTGAAATTAGCCCACAATGAAATAGTTGAATGGGAAAGTACATTATAGAAAAGATCTAGAAAAAATGGTTATTTTATTTAAAAGTGTTACCTGAATCATAATTAATGCCATTCTATATAGTTATGCTAATTGATTACGCCCCCATTTTAAGGAACTTTTCTTTTGAAAGACAAAATCCTTGTTCTGAAAATACATTTTCCCCCTCGCAAATTTCTAAACGACCCATATCGTCATCTTCAATCAAAAGCCAAAGACTATAGAAAATAATATAGCATAATTGAATTTACCTATTTGGATTTGTTACATCCTCACCATTGGCAATATCCTTGAGTGTGTCTCCAATTCCATCATTTAGTCTAAAGTATGATTGCAAATATGGATTGTGTTTGCTGTACTAAACTGATCTAGTCATTCTTCTCCCTCCTGGATTAATAATTAGAAAATATAACTTATATAAAATTCAAAGATTCAAGAAGGTGTTCCATATTCTTACTTCTCTCATTCCTCCCAAAAATCGCTTGCCAATCATAACTTGCATATTACCAGTTATAAAAGCTTGTGTTACTACACTCAAATCATTGAGTTTATCGCTATAATAATCCACAATTGAGACTGGCAGTTTTAAAAAGTTAGCCAAACCATTGAAGCCAACGATAAGGATTTTTCTCCCACATCGGGTTAGGGTACTGATCCTACCACAGCGAAAGGAAAGGGATTACGTTTCCCAGCAGCGTTGGGACGGTAAGAGTTTTTCTCCGGCTTCTGTCATTCTAGTTGAATCCTACAAGCTCTTTCACCAGTTACTCTGGCGACATCTTGATTTTAGGAGGAGACTTGGTGATAGCGAGACTGGTTTTTTCGGAGTTTTCTACTTCATTACTGCCACGCCAACTCACTCAGATACGTCTACGTCACGACTAAGATTGATGATTTGATATTAGTATTAAAAAGTGATATGTTAAAATTTAATTGATTTTAATCAAATTAACTAACTAAATAAAAAAGTTAGCCAGGTAGCTATACCTTCTCTCAAAAGAATTAGCTGCTGTAATACACTCCCATTTTCTCAATTCGTATTTAATTGTCATTTAGAAATTTGGAAATAGAACGTAGGGTTTATAGCGAAGGATCTGATCTGGAAAGTTATATAGAGGCATATCTACCATACCTTCTAATTTTAAAAGATAGACTTCAATTGATGGATCCTAATTAAAATTTGTATTGAAACAAAATTCTATTGTATGCTCGCTATCCACTACCTCAGAACTTAAAAATGCTTGTTTTATATTGCATTATAAAATAAAGAAACTCAGAATGAAAACGATGCTCATAATTATACATAAAAATGCTTCTTGATAAGTCTTATCATCAAAGAACAAACTTTTGTCTTTTGAAACTGTTAATTTCTTTTAAGTTTCTTCGTAATTAACGTCTGTAGATGCTATTTACATACTATCATCGGAATCATAAGCCCAGGTAATGTCATTTCTTGTAGGGTCTATAACTCATTTAGTCAAATAAGCGAAATGAAAGAAATTTATTAAAAAACTATTTAATATAAATATATCACGTTTAAGAGATATTTAAAATAAAGTTAAAATATTTCAATTTGAAATATAAATATTTAAACTTCAAAATAAAAGAAGATATGAATTTTTTATCATGAAATTACCCATAAAGTTATTTAGAACCAAATAATTTAAATAACATAATTATAAAATTAATATACCTATTACACTTAAAGAATTATATTTAATGGGGCTTTATATAAGTGTTGCTCCCATAAAATGATTAATCATAGATATACTATAATAAACTACAGAAATATCTTAAAAAATTCTTTGCTTATTTACTATAATATGGTTTTGTTATAGAAGAATGGTGTGGCAAAGTCATAATGAACTTTTATCTAACTCTGCCACTATCTCTTATTTAAACTGCCTTGATAAAACATAGCGTTGAAATCAATTTGAGCATTTTCTTAATTTTCAATCGTCGTTAATAATCATAATATTTTATATAAAACTATATTAATTTGAGTGATAGGGAAAGCATTAATCAAAAATTTAGAAATTGCCAGGACGTTTTAATTACTATTTGAGAGATCTATCTTTAGGGTACTTATAGGAATTAATGCTGAATTTTTATAATTTATAAGCAAGTCTGGAATTTTCTCAGGTGTTTAGGTAGGGTCTACGGATATCTTCCAATAGAAATTGAATAGAGTTGCACTGAATTAAATTCAATTTATATTAAATAATTATGGGATTAATTATAAAATTGAATTAATTTGAAATAAAATTAGTACCAGGAATCAGTTATAACATTTATGTTTGTTGCAATATTATTAAATTTGATTTAAAATATAAACTCTCTTCTTAATTATTCAAAGGAATCTTACTATCAAATTATAGTATATTATCTAATTAAGTAATAACTTGAGGTACATGAGAAGGACTAAAAATAGTAACTTTGAGCTTGCCACTATCAACTTAGGCCAACATGACGTTTTACATCTCAAATAAGTTTATGAGGCCCGATGTCTTTTTAATTTTAAAGGAAAATAGCAGCGACCAGGCATATCTTATAACTGGCTAGTTTATATTTAGGTTTAAAATCGCACCATTTCTAAGTAAATCTTTGCCAATGATATTTTTACATATAAAGAATATAACTATATTAGTTAATTTTTATAGTCTAAGTTTACAATACTACCTTAATTAATACTTTAGTTTTAAATTATATTATTGTAATTTTATATAATTAATTCATAATTTTATACCTCTTTCTATACAATATGCATACTCTTAACCCCTCAATATTAAATTAGACTGTTGTAAAGTATTTTATTGATAAATTTATTTATTTAAATCAAAATTGGAATATATGGAAATCTAATAATTAATTTCAAAAACATTGTAAAAGCAAATTATTAATATAACTTGATAGATAACATTATATAACTTGATAAATATCATTTAATTATTATAATTATAACAGTATTTTTGATTTTTTTACTATCAAGGTTATTATTTTCAATATTCACCATAAAATTTTAATGTTAAGTGGGTACATTTTTAATTTTGAAAAATATTGAATGCCCTGGAAAAGAAATATTTCAAAGATTAAAAATATTCCTATAATTTCCTTACAAAAATTTAATGATTTATATTTTATTAATATATAATCGCTACAATAAAAATATATAAATTAAGCATTTAAAAAAATTAAATTCATACTAGATAGTAATTTTTTAAAAAATACCTGTGAAAGCTTTTTATATTTATAAAGTAAATATTGATTTATAAAAATGATAGTATTTTAATTAGCCTAAACTTTATATAGCATTTATATCATAACAATTTATCGAACTTACTTACTAACTAAAATATAACAATATTCGAATAATATAAATGATTTTGGAAGATTAGCTATATTTTATTATACACTTATTTGTGTTTTAGTGTATGCACAAATTAATGTTCATTTTGTGATTGATACATTTATTTTAGTTGTTTTTTCTAGTAAATAAAAAAAAATATATATCAATTTTTTAATTTATAAAGAACTCAATTATATTTTTATATATTTTAGGAATACATTTTAAATTGGGAATTAATTTTAATTAAATTTAATATAATTCAAAAAATTGTGGCAGTTAAAATTGTCCAATTTAAACGATTAGGGCTCATTCGATAGAGAATTCAAAATTACCTGGACTTAATTATTGGCGGTACTATTTTATTGCATCCTGGAGAGAGTTAACTCGACTATAATTAAACTCATATAAATTCATTAAATTATTTCCACATATTCTAGTCGAGTTAACTCTCTCCAGGATGCATAAAATAGTACCGCCAATAATTAAGTCCAGGTAATTTTGAATTCTCTATCGAATGAGCCCTAATCGTTTAAATTGGACAATTTTAACTGCCACAATTTTTTGAATTATTATTTATTCCTAATTTCGAATGTATTCCTACAATTATAACTTTAATTTGATAAATTATGAATTAGATATTAATACAAAAATGGTTATAAATATATTAATTAAATAATTTGAATATTCTTTATCTAGAAATTTTAAAAAAAATAGTTATTTTACAATAAATGAAAAAATAAAATATTATATTATTTAGACCAGTAGAACATGGAAACTTTAAAAATATGCTATGATGATTTAAGAATAAGATTATTTTGATTTTCATAATGGTGTTACTGCAATTATATACTTAAACAAATGGGCAATGTAAGTTTTTAGAGTTGATCTAAAAATTATTTTAGAGTATAATTAAGTAAAATTTATTGCACTATTTACATTCAAATACATAACTATAAATGCTTATCATAATATTCCTATGTTTTGCGACTATAAAACGGAGTGATTGCTTAGTGTAAGCCTCCTGACCTATTTGATCAAGAGGATATTTCAATTTAGAATTTTATAATTATAAAATAATTATAAGATATTACTATTGCTACATGGATAAGGCAATCGAAATATAATCAAGAATATCAAATAAACCTTTTTAATTTATATGTGCTTTATCTTATTATCATATTATATAAATTCTCATTTCAGTTATGTTTTAGTAGAGATAAGCAAAAAGGTGAAACTATGGACTGATACATCAAGAAACCTCTGTTTTTCTGGCCACCTATAGTCCTACTAAATCACTACTATTTTACAGCTATCTACAACAGATTGGAATTATGTAGCACTGTCCTACTCAAGCATCGATAATAAGTTCTATGTCATGGTTGATAGTTAAAGTGAAGAATATAGCCCGTCATCTACAGCAACAAGGATTTATGTAAGTAATTAAAAATTAATAAAATTCCGCTGTTTGTATATTGAAATTTAACTTATAGAGCAACACCCCTTATTTATTGATTGGAGATAAAAAGACAGGAGCTGATTTAAGAATCTCTGAGTTTCTTATTTGGAAGAAGTATCTCACTACAGTATAAATGATCCCTGAAAGATTAAAGTTAGTTTTAAATATCTAAGTAATTTTACCCTACGTAGGTTTCGTGAACACACTTTAGAATTTAAAGACCTTGTCAGATACTTTAAATTCCAAAAAATTGGTGATGGCTTAGTTCTATATGATGCATCAAATATGAGGGAGCACTGCAGAATGATGGTAAATAATGTTTGGGAGGTAGAAAATTAGATGGTTGGAATTTATGATGCAGCAGTCACTCCTAAAGATTGGACTTAAGAACTTTAGTCTTCTTTGATTATCAAATCTAACGGTATAAGTTTTCCTGCTCCATTAAGAGCAAGTCCCTTAGATTAATTTCATAGTTTCATATAAAATTATCTATTTATCTTAGATGAAGGTTTTACAATTGAATTTTGGTATCAACTTAAAACAGTGGATGCTTCTTCACTATTAATCTAACTTTTTAAATCTGACGAACCAGGCTCTGTACCTCAAATTTATCTTGATAGTTCAAATCCGTAAATTCTTAACTACCAAAGAACTTCTACTTATTCTGTCAATCTAAGAACTTCATTAATGTCTCTAAATATCTGGTATTTCATGGCAATTAGTTTCAACCCAGCTTCATAGTATCTTCATGCAACAGTTTTAGTTAAGGGAGATTCAAATTAATATACAGCAAATATCAAAGCTACTAATGACTAAAGTGGACTTAAATTTACTAAAAATTATGGTTTTATTATGATGAGACCTATTAACATGCTTCCTATTGGATCAAACTTTGAAGCAATCATAAAAATAATAATGCATTTAATTCTCATAATTTAGAACCTTGATTTTCTTTTTAACTTTCAAAATATTTCTAAATGATGAAGGAACTAAGAATCTGGGATTTGTCAAGGCAAAGAGACTCAATTATGTTTCACTCTATGGTCGATGTTTTTTAGCTGTATAACCCAGCAATAATAGGTTACTGGAAAATGACATATGAAATAGAAAACTATGGCACTTTACTTTATGACTACAGTATAAACAAAAACTCAGCAATTGACGTATAATCTACTACAAATTATGGTGGATGGGATATTTCTACAAATGCAGCGTTTATTTGTATATTTTAAATGTATAGTATAGTAGAATTTAAAGCTTTACAAAACTTTATATTTACTATATAATTTAATTTAAGGTTAAATAAAAGTAAAGCATTTACACTATGTCCTAAAAATAAGGCACTCTAAATAAGCGACTGGACTTGTATAAACGATACAGATAGTTTATACAAGCAAAATTTAGTGATTCATAATGCTGTTAATTCATCAGCCATCTATAATAAAACACATAATTCTAAAAATATATGGATATTATATATTATATGTAAACTCACTATTAAGTGATTTTTCTAGCTGGGATTGGTCTGCTGATTTTTATATTAAAAAGTCTTCAGATTCTGATTTATCATGGATCTTATTAATTTTGAAATTTTAATTTTATTTACATATTCTATTTACTTAAGAGAATAGAAAACCAAAATAAATTGAGGGAAAAAAAGCTATATATATAATTAAAATTATTCAACCCAACATATACTTACAGAAATTTCATTGATGAAAATAAAGTTTATTACGGACACTTTATGCAATTACAAAATAACATCTTGACTTTAGTCGGTTACTAATACTGCTAAACTATAATGATTTAATATCAAGCATTTCATTATTATAAATAATTTTTTAGAAGAATTTAAATATTAGAAAAATTACTAGATAGTTTACTATTACAATGTGAATTTTTGCATTGGATCCACCTCATGTATAAATGAATGCATTCCTACAAAAAATGGAACAACTGGCTGTCGTAATTTATGTCAATCAAGTACAGGTTGTACAAACAAGTGCCAGGATAAATAACTTCTATATTTTTTAGTTGTAATAATAAAAACCTTTTTGTCTATCTTATTTAAGTAAAAATTATTATTAAACTCTATTAAAATGATTAAAAATATGGATGTGGATTAATGCAATAGCTTCTGTAATAAAAATAATGCAACATCTAGTGTGAGCAGTAGTTGTACTATGACTTTCTAGAATTCTACATAGAGCAATGCACTATGTGATGAAGCCTCAGGTTGCGATATTTCTTTCACTTCATCCCCTGAGTTTTAATTTTAAATAAATAAGTTTTATTGTTCTTATTAAAGAGTTAACTTATCAATAAAATCAATTCATTTATGTCATATCGCTTTTAGTATAGGTAAAAATTAATTTATAAGGACTTTCAGATTGAATCCATTTTAGAGGTTAGAAACACGAGAATAAATTCTCTATTTTCTAATAGTCTAGTTAATATAAATATGGATTAAAACATTAATTTACAAACTTAAATATCTCAAAACCTTGTTTCATTGCGTCATATGTAATACAAAATCCTTTGCTAAGTAGAATTTGTAACATCCCAATAAAATGAGGCTAAATTTTAAACTTAATACCAAATTATAATCTAATGAAACGATATGAAAAGTATTAGTCATATTATATTTATTGTCATTAACTATATTTATTGCTAACAAAGAAAGATTATTTGGAATTTTTTAGATATTTCAAATAATATACTGCATAAATTATATAATTTCCATTAATTATATTAACAAATTTATAGCAATTCTATGTACTTATATTGAAAATTATTGTGTTTAAATAACTCATTATTTGCACAATATTCTATTTTATTTATAAGACTAAAAAAAAGTAGATGAAAAATAGTTATTATATATAAGTTTTATGTCTACTGCAAACAGGTTACTAATTATTGCAAAGTTTCACTAATTAATAGTGATGGCGCTTCTTAAACAGTTTCAAACTAATTAGCTCTTAGTTCATCTTCAAGCATAATTCAAATTGATTTTTTCAATAAATATCAAATAACTATTTATTAAGTAAAAAAAAGAATGATAAGTTTTATCACAAAGTTACAGATATTTTTTAAATTATAGAATATAAAACATTTACTGTGAAAATTCATTTGGATGTGAGGTTACCGCCACAAACACAAGAGACCTCATCCTAAATTAAATTAAATATCTTAATTCTAGTATATAAGCAATCAATCATAGTGTTTTTATAGATTAAATAAATATTTATAATCAATTGCAACTCAGCAACTGATTGCTATGCAAATATTTAGAATGGATGGACAAATAACGCATCAATTCCTTGATATTAGCATTTAATGATGCTTTTAGGTTTCAACTCAAAAAATACCACTTTTATAGCTAACTCATTTGATTTTGCTTATATTGACTGTAAAAACTTAGAAAAATATAAAAGAACTTGAATAATTATCTTTTTAAGAATTAAAGTTTTATTCAATGTTACTTTTTATCAATTCTTGTTTATAATTATTCAATTGTAGGCGAGCTATAAAAAAAATTTAGCAATTAATTCTGTTAAAACTATATCTTTTAGCATCTATACTACTTTATATTTTTCAGTTAAAAGATATTTCTCTTGAATATCGATACTCTAATTAATGATGATATAAAATTATTAGGTATCATATCATTTTGATTTTTTAAAAAATCTGTTATTAAATTATAAAATTATGGTGATATGTATTAATGTATTAAATTAAACAGTAAATTAAAATATCCAAAGTTTGTTTGAATTTCATCATAAATTAAATGCCCTAACATTTTGTATTAATTTTCTATCATAATTTTCAAACTTTAACTAACTCAATAGATTATTATATTTTAGTTATCTTTTTTCGATTGAACCAATAAATTATAATGATAAATAGATTCTTGTATCATAGAATTGAATAATCCCAAAGCAAAAAGCTTAGAATGCACGAATCCCATGAGTTACGTCTATCCAGCGAACAAGGTCGATGGAGCAGGATCATAAATGATTACTATCAAATTTCAAAAAATCTATTCAATTAAATTTTTAAATCAAATTTGATGCAAGTACATCATCCAGTAAATCTACGAGGATAGTAATATCATGTTCTGCTGCTACTTATTGCGAAAACAATCTTATATTTCTGGTTTCTAATAGAAATGAATACTGTATTCATGAAAACTTGATTCATTGTGGAAGCACCACACATTGCAAAAATAGTGTCACAGGGACTTCATTTTTTAAAATCAACTTTTTATAATATAATCGATATTAGACTTATCTTCTTTCAATTAATTGTAGAGGATCTGCATTGTGTGAAAATACTATTTCATATGCTTACCATTCAACATTATTGATAATTTTTAGTTGAAAATTGGGGGGGGCAACACCTGAACCAGTAATTTTTTTTCATATTTCTACCCTTCTAAAAACCCTGTAAATACATGACTAAGGTCAATTAATGGTCAATAAATCTAAATTAATCACTAAAATTTACCCTAGACTAGTCCATCTAATTGAAAAAGTCAAGTTTATATATAAACTTATCATATAAATATTCAGTTTTTTTAAAAGATTTTGTAAAAATATTTTTTTCATTTTTTCTTGATATTTTATTAATATAAGTAGAATACTATTAAATTCTATAATTTTGAGGTGTGCATAAAGAGATAGGGTTGTATATCATATCCATAATAAAATATACCATCCACCCTATCTCTTTATGCACACCTCAAAATTATAGAATTTAATAGTATTCTACTTATATTAATAAAATATCAAGAAAAAATGAAAAAAATATTTTTACAAAATCTTTTAAAAAAACTGAATATTTATATGATAAGTTTATATATAAACTTGACTTTTTCAATTAGATGGACTAGTCTAGGGTAAATTTTAGTGATTAATTTAGATTTATTGACCATTAATTGACCTTAGTCATGTATTTACAGGGTTTTTAGAAGGGTAGAAATATGAAAAAAAATTACTGGTTCAGGCCCCCCGAAAATTGAAATATAATTTAAATTTGGGATTATCAGTTTACTGGGCAGAGCAGCGGATACTTCCCAATAATAAATTGTGAGTAGTCTGGTACTGTGTGTGTCAATACCATCACTTAAACAGAATTTTTCATGATTAAGTGCTCTACTTCAGCAAATTGTACGACCTCAGTAACTTCAAACTCCTCTTAAATATTAAAGCAATCTTTCACAAATCCCTTAAAATATTACGTGTCGCATATTAATTGTCAATCAGCAACTGTTGCTTGCAAGGTCACTGTAGACAGAGGAGTTTATATATTAATTGAGCTACAGAATTCCAATTAGTCAAACACTTTAACTTTTACAAATTCAAAGCCAGTCACATTAGACTCAACTGGTAAAACTTTCCCATACATTAATTCCTACAGAGCTGCAAATATAGTTCTTACTGCTACGGATGTAGAAAAATTGCAGATGGATTGCACTGAAGCATATAATTGCGTTCAAACTTATACCAGATTTATGCAAAATACTGATTAAAATGTAAATTAGATATATGGAATGTGTCCTTATGCAAAGGGATGCGAAATATAATATAATTATGCCTAAGCTGCTTATATCAACTGTTATCAGGCTCTAAATTGCTTAATATTTTAATTAAATGTATTAAAGTTTTGATTATTAAATTGCAAAGGTTCATTCTTTCATACTTAAACCATTCATTCTGAGGCTACATGCAACTCATCAAGTATCTTCAACTATCTAAATTGTCAGTATTCAAGTGGCCAATGCACTCTAGAATGCTAAGATTCAGATTTTTGTTTAATGGACTGCTCCAATCATAAATTATAAAATTGTGTAATTAATGGGAAAAAATGTGCAAAATTTATGTTTGTGTTAATGCAATAGGTACATGCAAAGCTGTCGTTAGTACTTTGAACAGCTTAAGTAAAGCATTCAAATGTGGTTCAGAGAATTATTCATACAACTATTTTAATTGTGGAACTAGTAGTGTTGTTTGTGATATAACATTCTCGGCTGCTTAGAATTTATAATTGTAAACTAGAAACTTATTTTCTTCAAGATTAAGTAATTAAAATTACGATTTTGAATTTAAGAATGTGATGTGGATAGATTGCCTGAACAGCTGCACAATAAATTTGTCTAATTCTCTAAGAATATTTCATATAATTATTAGAAAAATTAAATTTAATACCAGTCAAGGATAGTGGAGGAGTCACACAATATTCCTAATACTCCTACTTAAATTGTTAAGCAGCTTCAACATGCACGATAGATGTTATCGATACTGAAGAATTCGAAGTGAATTGCATAAGTATTAGTACTAAGTAAATTAATACAAAATTACAAGGTATTTTACAAAAATTAGTTATCCCTCAATGCAAAATCAATATAGAGATTCAAATTTTAATTTGTATTTAAAGTGTCAAATTAGTGTGACAGATTCAGCTTTGACTTTGGTAACAACTTATGCAAATCCCTCCACTCATGCTTGGAGCACAATTTACTGTCAAAATGCTTAGGAATGTGATAATACTCTGACAAGAAGCACTTTCGTAGTGATTCATTGCAATAACACTAAAACTTGTACAAATACTCTAAACAGTATAACTACTGTTACAGATGGTTCAGGGTTGAAATAGTTTCCAGTTATTTATTGCATTGGAATCACTAACCTTTCAATAAAACGTTTATAAGTTTAAATTTAATTTATATAAATTACGGCATTTGCTGTGATGTTGTATGGATACTTAATTAAATTAAATTGCATTTAAGATACATAAATAAGTTAGTTTAAAATTTTTGATTGCTAAAACACAGTAAATACAGCTGATAACTTCTACGTGAAATGTGGGTATGGTTCTGGATCAGGAATTTACTGCAGAAATACTTTAGATACTGTAAAAGATTTTTATATAAATTGTGGAAATGGGATATCAGGACATTACTGCATAAATGAAGTCAGCAGCAGTGCATAATCTAGTACTGTCACTGCAAATACAGCAGTTGAGACATTTTTTTTGAAAAATATAAATTTAGCAAGTTAAAATATAATAAAAACTTATAATTTATTGAAAAGAATTTTTGTTTTATATACTAAGTACATTTTAGTCGTTGATCCTATGTTAGAGCAGTGGATTACTTTGCAAAAATACCTAAATGTCTGTTTTTTTATTAAAATTAGCTTATAATTATTTATAAATCAAAATACCATCAATAACGGAGGTATGATTTATATAGACTGCAAAACAGATGGCACTGATTGTTCAAATTACTTCGATTAAAATGTAATAGTATCCAAAAGTATTCTTCAATAATATAAAAATCAGTATTTTTACATTGGTGGTATTTTTAAAGAATAACAAAATTCCATTTAATGTAATTTTATTCAATTAATAGTGTAAATTACTACCCATTCGTCGATTCTTACAACAAGCAATCCGGCACATGTTACCAAGAAGCAACACGCTTTATAATGCTTGGATTCTACCTGGAACAAAGCTTAAACTGTGAGACTAATTTCACAGCTGCAGATAAGACAACCACAGGCATCAACAAGCCCACTTTGGTTTATTGCAAAAGCTCAACGAATTGCAAAGTCACTGCTAGCGACACTACACAGGTTCATGTTGACTGCAGCTATAGCAATAATTGCGATGTTACATTCTCAAATTTTATTCACGCTCTCTTTGTAACAAATCAGAGACCCTTCGTAGTCTGTGATAACAGTGTGGGGTGCAAGGTAACATGCAATAATGGGTACACGGATTGTCTCGTTAATGCAGTAGATGCAACTGATATCACGATTGACTTCAGCGGTGTTGATAAATCTAGTTCAACAACTTAATCAAGCCACAGAAGTTAATCTAAAATAAGTAATTTAACATTAAATTTTAATATGCATAAAAGTATTGTGTATTCTACTGGATTAAAAGGCATGTCAAATACGATAAATTGCTATAATGTCTCTGAATGTATTTTGATTACTAAAAACATGCCTGTAGGCTCTAAAATTACCAATCATATTGAGAGAGTTTCTAGTTATGGAACTTACTCGCTAATTGATTGTTCTGGTTCTGCTAACTGCGATAACTCCTGCTAAAATTAGATTTATAACTAACTTAATTTCTAAGTAACTCGTTTAAATATTGCCATATGTATAATTATATAAGCTACAACATGTTGGAGTGTTATATAGATTGCTCTGCTTCTGCAACTTTATGCTCGAACAGTATTCAGTATGCTACTTAAAGCGCAAGTAACCCAAATAGTTGGCCAATAATAAATTGTAAAAACAGTAAAACTTGTAAAAATGTTGTAAAATACGCTGATGGAGCACTTATTGATTGCTCTTAGGCTATTAATTTGCAATTAAACACTGCATTTAAATGTCTATGCATTTTTGTTCTTATTTTTTTATTAAAAAGCTACAAGTAATTGCACTACTAAAATCGAGCATTCGCCAAAATCTACTCCAGATCTTACCAATAAGCGACTTTACTAAAAATCATAATTTAATTCAGATTTCATATTAATTTAGTAAAAGCAATTAATTATAAATAAACATCTTACTCAGTGATAAGATGTACCTCAGCTTCTTGTACGATTGTTCTAACAAATGTTACTTAAGTATATGTCGATTGTGATCAAGCAATATATGATAAAATTTAGTAATATTATGAGTTAATTTTGTTATTTCAAATTATACTGCCAAATTACTGCTTCAAATGTAGATCAGTTTGCTTTCAGCTGTATTAATGCACTTGAGTGTGTAATTATAGTGAATTCCGGTTCACAAAATGGATTTATAGATTGCGACAATGCACTAAAGTGCGATGTAAAATTAAATACAGTAACCAATGTTTAATTGAGCTGCTTAGATAATTCTAATAAGCCAGATTCTTCGTGTTTGTTAACAGCCACTAGCTTTAAAAATTTGACACACTTTTAGTAAAATATAAAAGAATGTTCCTTAAATAAATTAAAAATAGCTCTACTACTATAATTGCAGATATGATTGGAAGATCTCTAGCTTCATATACATGCATTGGTTCATCGAGTGATAAAATCTTTGCTTTTACATCTAGGACTGCAGCTGCTATTTCAGCTTGTGGAGGTTCAATAATAGATACATCATCAATGGCATCTGCAGGTGTAGTTGCAGGTTGGCAAAATTTCTTTCCAGGCATAACACTAGGAGATAAAATTATATAAACTGATACTTACTACAGTATGCTAAAAATCCCTTTAACTGGTGGAATACCAAATACTATAAATTCATATAAGACACATTTTAATAATATGGTCACTGAATTACAAAACAGAAGAGCCAACACTATTTTAGCTAAAACTACCATCGTTTTCCCTCCTTTAAAGAAAGCCGTCGATCAACCTTATAGGTATGCGCCAACTGCTCCTAGTTCGGCAAGTCTAGTTCCTCCATATGAGATATTTTAGCCATACGAGCAGTCTATTGATGGTTCAGTCCATATGAGACCTTCTTTCACAGATTTAAGAACCCCAAACTACACAGTACCAAATGTATGTGTGAACAAAACTTTTGATTCCTCTACACCTGTCCTTTATTAAAGCAGGGGTGATTATTAAATTGACAGATCAGGTGCAGCAAGCCCATAAACTTATTGGAATCATATAGCTTTCTATTACTATGACTAAACTTTTAAGACTTGTATCAATGGCTATTGTATGAGTCACACCAAATTTAATGTGCTTATTGATTTTTGGGAAATGGTTTTCTTTTATGAATTCAAGGGACATGCTAAAAATTTACGCTTATGGAAAGGTGATAATGCTTAACTTTCCTACTAATACCTTAATAGATGGGCTCCTTTAACTAATAATGAAGGCAGTAATATTATTGCTATGTTTTCTCTAGGTGGAATAACATACAACAACTTTTTCTTTGATTATCATACTTAATAAACTCGAACAAATAATACGAAAGTATATTCATGCATAGCTCTATCAGATTTAGCAGCCTATACTAACATTTATACCTACTAAGAGATATGTTAAAATGGAACTTGGTTCAATGGCTTAAGATGTGAATGTAATTTTATTGAAAACTAGAAATAAATCTTTAATTTCTTTATTTAGATACAAATCGGGTTTTGGTAGCGTAAGATTCTAGATCATCAGTTTCAGCTTATAGAGTCAAGTAAACTACTGAATTTGAATAATATTGCTTGCATATATGGGTAACTTTTTTATTATAATCGAATATTCTTTTTAGTCTTATGCACAAGATTTTGCTGGATTCAATGGATTTGGAACATATCATTACATAAGTATTCAAGGATTAATTAAATTTTGGATAATAAAATTAGTGGTGAATTTCAAATTAAAGAATGCTTAATTTTAATTAAAGTTAATCCATTTTTTAGATATACTTCATTTTCCAATCAATAAATAAGCATTCACTTTTATCAATTGATTTAATAACTCATAATTTACAACTGTCTTTTAATTATACAGAGTTTACAATTTAATTGATAATTTTTCTCATGTAATTATTTAATGTTAATTGTTTTTGCATGAATTTCTAAATAAAATCTTTAAACATGATAGTCAATTTATCAACGGAGGTTTAACTTTAAATAATTTCAAATAAGTTTTGGGTGGTTAATCGTCTTTATCTATAACAGGATCGAATCCTACATATTTTAATTAGTGGGTCTCAATGAGTTGGTGCGCAAACACTTGGACACCAGGCTTCAGACAAGTTATTATTATATAGAAAACTAACAAAAATTAATCACTTTTATCTATAGAGAAAAAATTCTAATTAATTTGGCAATACCTTCTATACTTCAACCTTGACTAAATTTCTAATAGATTTCTCAGGCTTTGACAACCTAACAATTACACCCTGGAATTAAGATTTCACTATTCATATTGGACCACGATAAAACTCAGAGTATAACATGCCAGGCTTGAAACTTAAGAATTTCATTTTCATGAAATATTTCATGTCAAAGCAAGAGCATATGGTTTTAACAAGAACAGAGTAAATTTTCAAAAGTGCAGCATTAGTTTATTATTCGTTCAACTCTGATGCTTTTTCTGGCATTCTAAATTCATTTATATTTATATAAGTCTTTATATGACTTTTCATGTGTGCACATATTTTACTAATATTTTTAATATCTAATACAATTATATATACTAAATGAGAAGAAAAATTACGATACTAGAGTATTTATAGATTCAGATTCCTAAACTGCTGATAAACGATATATATGGGAAAGGGATCATAAATATGTTGGTTTTTGTACTGATAATACTTTAAGCTATATCTATGACTATAATTCAAACAGTTGCAAGGGTTAGTATTATTTATCTAATAAAATTAATAATAATTTCTTTTTAGAGAGAATATACAGATATTTCACTAACGATTCGAATACAATTGAGAAATAAATTAAAATTAAAGAATAATTTACAAAAATTACATTATATGTGTTAAAATAAATAAATGAGCTTGGTACTATATTTGGGACAAGTGCAAATGTAAATTTAGGAATAATTTCAGCTACCTTCCAATATTCAGTATTTCTTTACATAAATTTGTATGGAATGACGAATAACGATCAACTTTTCGTAATCAATCCTACCACACGTAACAAAACTTCAAATTTATTAATTTTACATGAATTTAGTTAGCGATTCAATACAGTATATTTTAACTTCTGACACTACAAATTAATAAAAAAAGACACTTAAAATTTAATATATTTTGATACTAGTTCAAATTTTAAAGCTCATAGTGTGACAAGTAGTTTAACTTCAACGTAAATTATAAAATCACTTAAATAAATATTGATATTTTTAGGTCTAAAACTTAAGTTTGGCGATTAGTAGGGATTTCTCGCATATCTCAAACCTAATACAGATTCTATGATCATGCTAGTTACCAAGATTATATTTATTCAAATAAAAATACAAATAATTTAGTTCTTTAGTTACTTATTTATAAACCATAAACATCTTAATTTATTAATCAGACTTATAAATTTATATTATCTAAAAATAAGATATAAATGTGCCTATTACTGTTTCAAATATCTTTGACAATAAATTGTTGATTGGAAAATCTTATGATGGCTCGTTTCCCCTCAAAGCTAGGTTTAGATATCTAAGAATATACTTAGGAGTGTTATCTAATCATCTGAAATTAATTTCGGATAGAATTCTTGATATAGACTACAATTCAATTAGTTACATTTACTATAATTAAATAAAAAGAATTGAAGAAATTATATTATGAGAAAGTTTTTTTGTTGAAAGTGATCTCAAATAAAAAGGGAATTATCAAGAGAATCAGTATTTATTTATAAATATTAATTACTATTTTATAAAAAATATTAAATTGAGTACTATCCTATTGATGATGCAAATCAACTATACTTATTCAGAGAATTAAAAACTGCATAAACTACTGATGCTTTATTACAAGGAACAAGCCCTTTTCCATTTGATATAGATTCTACTATTGCAACTACTATTAACTCTGAAGTGAATTATTGCATGATTATATATAACGTTCATTTATAGTGTTATCAACCATTTATATTGAAAAATTTGCAAAAAAAGTTATTTTTTTTAATACTATGCGACATACACACCAGTGATATTGAGTGGAAATTCTATAGCAAATTTTAACAGTGGGAGTTCAACTGCATATTCAGATTGGACAATTGAATTTATGTACTATGTCCTTGACACTTCATAGAAAGATCCATTTATTACAATCAACAACTTTGTTACTATATCAATAATGCTATATAAATTATATTTAGTATTTCATTAGAAATGGTCCTCTTAATTATAAGTGAATAAACTTTGACTATGTTTTGAAATGAGATTAATTAATAAAAAACTCAGATATATCAATAATTATAAAGTCATCGTAAACATACTTGAAGATCCCTATGGGTAGTCAAAATAACGAATGCATTATGAGTATAAACAGTCCTGGAAAATATTATCACATTGCTGTTGCTTTTGAGTCAAATTAGAGTTTGTTGAAATATGTTTTAAATGGTAAACTAATTTGCACGTTCTAAGTAACCACACCAGCAGTCATTCCTTCTTAGTCCACTACTATGTAATATCAAATTTATCGGTGAGAGATATTTCTCTTTTTTTTATATTTATTTATGTAACTTGCTTTAGACCCCTCTTAGAAGACATACTATCGTTCAATAAAGCTCTGGAACAGAGAAATAAACATCTATTCAATCGTCTAATAGTATAAAAAGCTGTCTGACTACACCCAATTTTAAGAATTTATGATTTTTTACTACGACCCCTCGTACAATAAATTTTACACTCCCAATCGATATGCTTACTACTAAAATGAGCAACATTTTTCAGATGATTCTATGGTATCTTTTGATGGAGCAAGCGATTACACAACATCAATTTTTTCAGGGTTGTATAATGAGAATGTTTGTTAATCAGGGGAGACATTTAATAGTGATATTGGGTAATGTATGAGGAGGCTTTATTTGGATTTGTCTAATGGTAATCTAAAAAAATAATTTTAATAGAAAATATAAAAATTAAATTTATGATAATTTGAATGTTAAGGGATTGAAACTACCTCTACCAAAAACCAAATTCAGTGGTCAAACTGATTTCACTGATTTTTAATTAGGCTTTTGGATTGTACTTAAAAGTGGCATGTAAGCAGGAGAATATCTTTCTGTAGACTTGGATAATATCTAAATTTTATTTTTATTTGTATCGTTTACACATTTAAAGAGACACTAGATGGATCTTCGTACAATACTGTAAAAATTAATTGATATATTTATATAATTCTTAATTGTTTTATAGCACAAGAGTTCTCGATATTCTTTATTTCAAAATATTTATTTTTTACAATACTAAAATCTATGCAACTGGAACTTCAGCTGCAAGCCCTTGGAATACAGATCAAACACTCTTCTCCCGTTCCTCTTTCCTTCAATTATACACTTATTTTTCACCATGGCGCTATTTTCACACAAAATGGTCATTAGCTAATGGCCTCACAGCTTATGTTGATAATCTTTAGCAACCAATAATAAGTGGGAATATGTTATATGATTTAAGTTAAAATAAGTAGTTTAAGTTGATTTTATGCCCCGATACCCCTGGAGCAACTACAAACCCATGCAATACAGTCATTGCATAAATAAAGATCTATAAAAATTTTATCGATTATAGCAATGTTTGTTAGTATCGTCTTCAAAGTGAGCTGACTGATAGAATGTTGGCTGATTGGCCTTTGAATTACTTTAATACTTCTATATTTCAAGATTTCATTTAAGATGATAGTAGTAGTAAGATTGATTAATAATAATTTTACTAAATCCTATCTCTCTCTCTCTCTATTTTCTATATAATATGCAAAATACTATAAAGATGACAGCTCATTACCTAATTAATTCCCAATCTTATCCATCTCGTACAATTTGTAAACATATTACAGAAATTTATCCACAAGCAGAGGACCTTGTGCTATGTGTTTATGGTTAGTTTTTCGATATATTCAAAGGTTAACCAGTCGATTAATATGGAGAGCTAGAAATGATTATTTACAAGGGAAGTGTAGGGCTTTCTCTTGATTACTCCTATGCCAAATTTAGCAAAGAATGGACTTTAGGATTTTGGTTTAAGATTACAACTAGTTATTTTAATCCAGATCTAAGCATGGACAGTCATTTGATTCATATTAAGGTAAAGTACTTTAAAAGCATATAATTATCTGACAAAGATTAAATTTGATTTAAGTCAAATTTGATTGCATATCATGACTACGATAACGCTACAGGCTGCACAGATACGACAACAGCTAGATTAAGAATAAATGCAGAATATGATTCTGTATCACTAGCAAGAGCTCTAAATTTGAAAATAGTTTACAAAGATTTCAATCATACTCTGTTAACAGACCCAGTTATAGTGAAAGATAATTGGTTCATGATTAACATTGTCAGCGATTATTTCACATAGGAAGTGCGAACTTATATCAGTAATGTCTATAACTAAGTATCGAGTTATCCCAATACTAATTTTGATTATTTAAGTACATGTCCCCTATATTTTGGGGAAAATACTGGAAGTAGTAATCCACAAATATTCTAGCTATTGAACTACTTGTCAATTTTTGTATATTATATATTAATATCTAATGATTTAAATTTTTTTTTCAATCAGAGAGTTTAAGATTTGGAACAAAATATTTAATTAGAAAGTTAATTGCTAGGTGGTAGCAACCACTTGACACTTTCTAATAGAGCTTTCTATTATACTAAGGCCTATCGAAAGCAGGCAGGGGGTTGCTGGGCGCAACGCATGAGGGAAAAGTCGGGGGGGTTCAATCTGTCAGCGTACACTCCTCGAGTCAGCTAGATTCTAAGATTTCCCTGCATTAGATGAGTCTACTGGCTTGAGGTCAGGTTCCTAGGTAATAGGGAGCAGGATGAAGATACGCTCTGCCTTCGAAAGTGAGAAGACGAAAAACATTTAAGCCAACGATAAGGATTTTTCTTCCCCACCGGGTTAGGGTGCTGAAACTACCACAGCGAAAGGACAGGAATTACTTTCCCAGCAGCGGTGGGACCGGTAAGCGTTTTTCTCCAAATTTTGTCAGTCTGGTTGAAATCAACGAGCTCTGACGTCCAGGTAATTCTGGCGACATATTGATTTTAGGAGGAGACTAGGTGATAGCAAGATTTGTTTTTTCGGAGTTTTTTACTTTTTGACTGCCACGTCAACTCACTCAGATACGTCTATGTCACAACTAAGATTAATGGTTTGATTTTAGTATTAAACAGTGATATGTTAAAATTTAATTGATGTTAATCAAATTAACTAAGATTTGGAACGAAGCTAAGAGCTATTAGGATCTAATTTATAATTAAAATTAACCATAATATAAGAAATCAACAAATTCTGTGAATTTAGCAGTCTATTACAAATTTGTGAGTTAAAACACATTCTTCTATGACTCAGTTTACTTCCCTGATAGATATCTCGATATTAAAATTAAATTAAATTATTATAAAACATTATTACACTAAAATTATTTTTTTAATAAGTTTACAACAACAGAAGCAGGCTAAAAAGGAATTGCAGATTCAAAAACATTTTTATTTTAATTGGCTTAATAATAATTATTTATCCAAAGTTGATCGTTTAATTGTTAAATCTTAATATATTATTTTTAAAGTAATATAAAATTTAATTTAATTTCCTGCAAAACTATCTAAGATGAGAGTTAATACAATATTTTTAAAGTATATATTTTGGAATAAACTTTGATGATTTATAGTGATTATAGTATCTTTATAAAATATACAATATTTTAAAAGTATTTTTATTTTGCTATTAAAAGCATTGATCAATGAAATTAACCATTAAGTAAATAAATTTATTTTTTAACATTTAAATTGGACTACAAGAGAAGAGTTATTTACCATGGATTGTTCGCCAGGTATGACTGGATCAGTAATAGGCTGCATGTCTTATCAAAACTGGATTGCCCCATTATCAAATTAAACACTTAATACTCAAATGAAATATGATATTGGAAATATTATTAAGAAGCGTGTGGAATTTAAAGATGTCACATTAATTTCAATTATTATAAGCTATTCTTTCCAACAGAAGAAGATGAAGATCAGTATACAGGAGAGAATCTCCAACTAACTAATAGGGCTTGTCCCTTATTTGCACTAAAAAGCAACTTTGATCGGGGGTCCCCAGAGACCTCATGTATCTAATTATTATTATTATTATTATTATTATTATTATTATTATTATTATTATTATTATTATTATTATTATTATTATTATTATTATTATAAGCTATTCTTTCCATTTTAAAATTTTTGAATAGATAAGATGTAGAGTTAACTTTCAGTATTTTAAGCACAATGCTTTAAGTAAGCCAATCTTATACAATAGCTGAAATTTAAAACTTAGTATCAATCCGTAGATCAAGTCAACAAATTGTTGTAGAATTTACCTAACATTTAGTAACAACACAGACCAGTATATATAACTTCAATACGAATCAGTTATTCTATCTGTTTATAGTAATTGACTAGGTTTAAAATTAACTCGCTGTGTATGTGTAGGATTAACTTGAGATATAGAATGCTTTCTTTAATGTTACACTTAATAAATTCCAAAGTAACTATAACTTGATTATTGGAGATGACTCTGGCTATACTTTCAATCATGCTTAAACTTTAAATCATAAATTCTTTTAACATCTATATATTTATTTCGATTTACAGTCACATGGCCTTGTTCCAGAGAATCCTAACAGTTCAAGAAATGAGTTAAATAACAAAAGGTGGACTAAGATCTATTTATTCCCAAGATCAGTCAGTGTTAAATTATTATGCATTACTAAATAGCAAGGACTACACGACTTCAGAATCATATTAAATGTACGATTTGAAACAAAACACTTGGCCACTCTGGTAGGAGAGCACCAATAAATTTACAACATACAATTATAATAATAGAATATAGATTTGCCCACATGGGTATAGGCTCCATGCAAGTTATCTCTCATCAAATACTTTAAACCACCGAAATATTAATAATAAATATATTAGATAAATGACTAAATTTGGATATAGATTTGAAGTGAAGATAAGTAAATAATTTAAATACGATAATAATTAAGATAAATCTTATAATAAAGAAAGGGCAAATATTTCAGTCCAAATTTATTTTTAACCTAATCTTAAGCAATATATATCATCCGCAAGCATTGAAATAATATAAATATACTTAATATTAAATGAAAAATAGTAAGAGTAAAAATGAACCTAAGAGAAATATATCAAGAAATTAAGTTTAGCCTATGAGATCTGACATGCAAAGAGAAGTTTGTTTATAAAGAATTATAAAAATGAAAATATTTTAATTTTTACGAACATTTTATTGATAAAAAAGTTTTTTTAAATAAGTTCAGACTGAATCGACAGATTCAATAGATTATAATTATTAATTTGAAGCTCTAAATAGCAATACTACAAATTCCAATTTAAACTCGAGTACAGTGGATTCTAGTTAGAAAATAAAGAAAAAAGCATGGTATAAAAAATTGAATTTTCCAAAATTTGGTTAGAAAAAATAATAGTCTTAGTCTAACTTAAACTTAAATTTGACAGGCATTAACAATAATGACTAATTCAATGTATAGATATTTTTATTTTTTTAACATTTTTCACTTATAAAGCAGAGTATATTAAATCTATATCAATGAATAGATTGTAATGAAATCTTAAAGTTAAACTCCAATACTAAATCAACATCAAAAATAGTTAATTTTAAGAGAAAAATTGAAAAATCTTCAAAAATCGATGTCAACTCAAAGTTTGATAATTTAGCAAAATCAGATAAGTTAAGGAAGAGAGAGAAGCATGGCTATTTCTGGGAATCAGAAGTTGACCTATTAAAGCAAAATTAAGCAAAGTTACCTTGATAGTGGAAGAATGCTTACTACTTAATAGGAATGCAACGAAGAGGATGATGATAGTAATTTCCATAAAACTTAATATATAGGGGTGAGTTATGTTTCAACCTTTAACAAACTTCAATAATCAAAAGTTTAAATTTAAGGGTCATTTTTTCACCATTCTTTCTTAATAAAACGAATTAACTGATGACGATTAAGCATAAATTTAATACGTAGAATTTGGATCAGACGAAACTTTATCTCTCGACTAGTAACTCTAATTTCACAGAAACGATCCAGTGACTCATCACATGTAATAATCAGCTTTACTTCAAAATTATAATAACTTAAGAAGAACCAATATGATCATGGAAACAGACGCATCAGAAGAGACAAAGTACTATAGAGATAAAAGTGCAAATAGTAATCTTTAAAGTCATAGATAGAGTAAAAATATAAAAATAAATAATCACATAAGCTCCCGGCACATTAAAAAGGAGAACAAAAAAATCAATGATAGATATCAAGGTTCATTTATTGGGCAAGTAGCAAATGCTAACAATTTGAAACAAAATAAATTGTCTACCAACGTAGAAATCGATTTCTTAGAAAAGGTACTTATATTTTCAGTAATATTTATAGACTTTAGAGAGCTGCAGAAATATCTTATCTGTTGAGGAAAGACTTAGCTTAATGCCTACTGTGATAAAAGGCGTTCCTTATTATATGAGGTCAAAAGTAAGATAAGATTTTGTTTAAACACAATATTAGCTGTGGCTTTTAAGTACAGGAGCAGACTAAATAATGAAGGATAGAGCTAACTTTGGATACTATTAAAATCTTGTCGAGGAATCAACCTTATATCCAAACCCTGCATTTTATTAAATTGAACTGGATCTTGACAGAACCTTTCCAGACGATCCTTGGATATCTAAACCTTCAAATATCAAATAAATAAGGAATATACTTGTTGCTTATGTAAAAAGAAATCCTTTAATAGGTTACTGCTAAGGGATGAACTTTATAGTAGCACGGTAAATAAAATAATTTCAATTCATTAGCATTTTATCATAGTTTGCTGAAATGTTTAAAGGAAGAAGAAGCTTTTTGGGTATTTGTTCAACTACTTGAATCAATTTTACCTCTTGATTACTACACTTAAATGATGGGAGTTTAGACAGATTTAAAAATCTTAAACATTATGATTAAAGATAGCTTGCCTCAAGTGCATTAAAAGTTTATCGATCTCAGTTTTGATCCTATGTACTTCTCTCTAAATTGGTTTATATGCTTATTCTCTGATAAACTAAGTGAATAGGTAAATTCTGCGTTTTCTTTTTACTTTTTAGGTTTCATTTGCAATTTTTGACACATTATTCCTCATTGGGAGTCATGTATTGCTAAATATTGGGGTATCAATTCTTTACTTTTTGAGGAATTAAATACTAGAGACAAATAATTTTTGTAAGATAAATTATTACAATTTATTATTACGTATAGAATCATTATTTCTCTTGATTGATAATCATTTTGAGAAAGTTAAAGATCCTCATACTTTATTATAACTCGCCTGCTATGAATCAAAGGATCTTTTTCTTAAATAATTAAGAATTTATGTTTTAAAACAAAAAATTATACTCTAAATTTAATATTTTTAAACTTTTTTTTTATTTGCATGATCTTAAATTCATAAAGCCAAGTGAAATTTATGAGTTAAGACTAAAGCTAGCAAAAGAAACTTTCTTTGAGAAGCAATTAAAAGAAATCCAAAAAATGAATCAGTAAATGTCTAATCTATTATAAGTCGTTAAAACCTAAAGTCAGGTCGATATTTACTAAAAGAAACAAAAGTTCGTTAATCGCTTCTAGCTTCTAAATGGATTATCAAAAATGAGAACATGTGACAAGTATAAAAATATGATAGACTTCCTTGGAATAGATCTTACAAATAATTAGCAGAATTAAAACAGGTTCACTTCTTCCTCTTTTATTGATACTGCTTTCGAGAACAATGTAATATAGAACTTTAAATGTCAATGTGAATGGCCAATTTGCTTATATGATTTCACTTTTAAAGTTTGTCTTACAGACTTCTTTTGCTATAGACCAGCCCACAAACCTGAGATAATTGTGGACTATTTCAATTTCAAAAATTTGCCTCGAAATAATGATCAGTTTACTAAAAATACTCTTACAAAGACCTTTGCAGGTTAACCAACTAATTAATAAAGACTTACTGATGAAGTCTTTCACTTTCAAACGTTTTATGCTTTTTTAAATGTTATTGATTTTAAAACTGAAGGAGCAAACCATTAGACCTAAACACCTTGCATGGAAGAACTTATGCAATATAGCATGGATGATTCAAACTTTCATGAATTAGATATTAGAGATTCTTTCAATCCCACTTTATATGATAAAAACGGAAGAGCTATAGTACTTGATTAATCTGACTTGCAAGAAAGTTCTCAGACCAAAATTTTAATTAATAATTAGAGAATTGAATGCAACAGTTAACAACATGACCTGCTTATTCACAGAGGTGAGCACTATTCAAAACATTATAATTAAATGTAGAGGATTATTTGAATTTGTATCTAAAATTTTATTGGATTAAAGTATAAATCTTCCCTCCATCTTATTAAGCAAGTATTGAGTATACTCTCTTATTTAGAATATAATATTTATATAATCAAAGATTTTTAGAGTTTTATTGCCAAGATGAATTGTTTCTATCAAATTTCAGAAAGCTGTTTTAATTAGAAAATATGGATTTGATTGAGAGTCAGGAAGTTTTATCAAACTAACTCATAGATGATAAGGAGAGTAGAAGAATAATGGAGAATTTTGTCAAGCTTATCATATAAGTGAACGTTAGAAGTAAAAGAAGTACAGCAGCTTTGAGAAAGAAAAGTAGATAAAACCCCAAGAGTATTTTTTTGAATTAAGTTGAATTTGAATTTTTAATAAATATAGTATTTTTATTATTATAGAAAAGTTGGTTACTTTATGTAAAATTAAATAAGTACTAATATATATATATATATATATATATGTAGGCCTACTATCAAAAATCAAAAAGCTACCAACTTTTGAGGCCTGATCTGATTAAATTTTATTTTAGTATATTAGCCCTTAATAATAATTATAAAAACACCCCAGTCCAAACAAAGATGCTGAGCCCAGATAACTAAGTCTCTCAGAGAATCACACCCTTCCTGTCCTCCCCATCGGTAGAGCTCCACCCATACCAGCTGCCGCCCACCCTCCGTGCCCAAATAGAGCCTTCACCAATACTAGATGTGGCCATCTTCGACACCAGGCTCCGATGCCTGCTGGACAGCATGTCGACCTACCAGAGATCCCCCAGAGAGATCCAGGACATTTCCACCACCATCTTTGGCCAAAATGTTATCACCCATTACAAGGAGACACTGGACAGTGCTATAGAGCTACGACTCTCGGTGCGCAAGCTCACCTTCCCCAGGGACGCCAACGATGGGAGGGAGGTGCTGTATGACGAAACGAGGGACGAGACCATAGGAGTGAGAGGGGCAGTACCTACGAGAGACGACGAGACCGAGGTCGGAGGTGGCCTCCTAGACTACCTATAGGCAAAAACCCTAACGGCTAACCCATAAACCTCCATGGACGAGACATTGAGACTATCTGATGGTCAGGTGGAGCGGACGCCCTCAGCGGATGCAGGTTTAGAATGTGCCGATTCTACGCCTAACTCCTCATCAGGGGGCTGCCTGCCTCCAGACCTGCATCGATAACTGAACGAATTACTAGAGAAAATAAAACAACCTAAGAATTAACGGACAAATCCCTAACGGGCACTCAACTAATACCAGGACCAACAGATCTTTAAAAAGCTCAGCAAAAGGCCAGCTGATAAAGACCTCCAGGAGATGTTCACAAGTGCCCCCCTCGACTAGCGACGCCTACACCCTCACGGATTTCCTCTGGTGCTATTACGATTTCATTTAAGATTTCCTCTAATCTATTGAAGTTTAACTAAGTAGCCTTAGGAAGCAATCTTATACAGATCTAGCAGATCTTCCTGAGCCACTCCCCTAGAAAGACTTTCCAGGCACCCCCGCTGACTATTATTTCTTACTAATTGTGACATGGCGTCGATCACCTGGGCATTTACTCCTTCCTTGGTCGATGCTCTGAAGCACCTGAGCCTCAAGGAGGTCTGAATGGGTTAGTTTATTTACCAATTACAATTGGGGGATCATCAATTAATCAATTAAATATATTTATATATTTTTTAATTTTAGGGAAAATGAAAATTGAGCGCAACTCCGCCTGGGCGTGTGCTGTGTGCCCCGAGCGCCCAAGTTCCCCCTAGTTTTCGAAGGGCTACAAAATGACCTTAAGATGGCCCCTCTAGCTCAACATTTCCTAAAAAACTCGAAGGCAAAAATGTCTGGGAGATTTTGTAAGTTAAAATATTTGATCGTTTAATAGTTTTAATTAAGGGTTTAATTATCGTTTAAACAGCTGCCCTATTTTAATTAATTAAGATTTAAACATTAAAACTTAAATTCGATTATAGGAAAATGGACTACTCCCACTGCACCAGACCCTAGCAGGAAGGCCCACGCCAGAATCGCCAAGATCGTCTCCTATATGAAAAGATCAGGACCAAGCAGTACATCCCTCCCTTCGACAGCATGTGTCGAGTCGAGGCGCCATTTGAAGGTCGCGAGAAGTCGACTGCTGCATTCAAAACCCCAAAACCCCTTAATGAGGTTTATAAGTGCTTTGATTTGTAGGGAATTCGTTAGGGGTTGGAGTTATTAATTAAATGCGAGACAAAAATAGCAAGCTTTTGGGGTCTATTTATGATGAGGAGTATATAGATTTAGTTTTTAAACTGCGATTTGGATGTGATATATACAGTGAGTAAGTCAAACCAGTACTTAATTATAAGTCAATTGCACTGCTTTTAAAGCGAAGTCCTTCAACTGTGCTCCCACTGCCTTATCGCTGTATAACTAAAGCAATAATAGCTGAATTCAATGCCTTAGAGAAAGTCAAAGTTTCAATAGAAGCATATTGACTATCTTATTAATGAAAAAACTTTGAAGTATTGGGCTCACTTCTCTCTCGACTAACGAGCTATTATGTTTCACCGCCAGTTCCCTGAGTTGAAGATCTCTGCATAATATGTTGCTAACATTTATAAACGAAACGGTATCTCTTATAAAGGTGTAAATCGTATCAAGAGAGTAATTGATTTCACTCTGCCATTTTACAACAACAACTTAAATTATATTTATAATTAAATGCAGAGAGCATAATAGAATAATATTTAGTTTATACATGCTGACGAGGCTGTGTTTACCTTCAACACTTTCATCTAGAAGTCTTGGTATAAGAGGCATAGTAATATAGAAGTATATGACTAGAAAGTCAAGGTATAAACGATGGCAATTCTTGGAGTAATTAGTGAAGATACTGGTTTAGAAACTTATGTTATTCATCCTCGCTCTATTAAGACAGAGCAGTATATAAAGTTCTTAGAACAGCTGGGAGAGAAGTACCCTGAATAAGAGATAATACTGTTTGTTGATAATCTTTCTGTTCATAAGACTAAAGAAACAAGGAAGAGTTATGAACAACTTAGAATAACACCAGTGTTCAACGTACCTTACAGTCCATAGTTTAATGGAATTGAGTTCTACTGGGGTATATTAAAAAGGCCATTACAAGAAGCTGCTGCTCTATCACTAGATGCATGACCTACCTATTGATACAGTTGACTTTATTAAAAGCTCAGCGAAGAGAGTAGATAATTTATTGGCTTAAAAGTGTGCGAAAGAGGGGAGAGTGAATGTATATAAATAAGTTTTATAAAGAGTTAAGTTAATGAATATATAAGTCACATTTAGAATTCTTTAGAGGGAGCTGGCTTCTCTTTCTTTTCTTCTATTTCTTGCTCCCCTCCTCCTAAGTTTCTTCTCTTGCTGCCAGCTCCTGCATCTATGTTCATCGACTCTGGAGGCTAAATATTTGAATGAAGTCTCTTGCTAACTTCATACTTTGTCTGCAACTTTCGCTCTCTGTGAAGCTTGCTCTATTCCCTTCATCAAGAAGATACCAGTTTCAGATTTTTCTAAAGAGGTAAGCTACAAATCTTACTAGAAATATAAGGGTGCTTCTGAAGCTCTGATAGCCAGCTCTCACTTATCTTGATCCCTTGTTTGTCCTTATCTTCTGAAGAGATGCTGTACCTTTTCTTATGAGATTCTTGAATAATTTTCTTTCAAGTAATCACCTTTAATTGTTGCAAGTATGCCAAAGAAATAGTTTCTTTCAGGCAGTTTATTTGACAATTGTTTCTTAGTAGGCAAGTACAGCGAAACCTCTGGGTCGTTCATAGCATCATCATATAAGTTAGTCACTGAGATTTCTGGATAGTTTGGAATCTTGCAAACTTTACATCTTAAGTTTTCAATGCTTTCTTCTCTTCGCAGAGTATCGCTCTTAGAAATGATATTTTAGTACCTTCCATCCTTGGCAGGAACAAATCAACTACATAATCAAGATTAGTTACTATGAGTTCATTACCTTGCTGCACCAGGTAGCGATGCAAATCCTCCTGGCTTCTAAATCCTTGAATCAATTCTTGTGCTTGCACTCTTTTCATTGCATCATTCATTGACTCCATCT
>ARYC01008210.1:0-24917 GCA_000711775.1 Oxytricha trifallax
GTAAGAACGTTTGCCTAATGCTCAACAACCTAGAACCTTCCCTCCATTTCATATCTCTTCCTAGAGATTGAAAATCCTCAAGTCTCTGTCAAAGACTCAAAATGATTCGAGAGCCAACTCATTACTTCCTACTATCATAATTTACCTACTAAATAGGTAAAGTCAATACAACCCAAATTTAGAGGAAAAAACACGTGTTTTCTCTAATGCTTCACGACCTAAAAAGTCAAGGTCCCTTTTTAATAACTAAAACAAAACTAGAGAATCAACCAAATTCTTATAATAATTCCTCAAGTGAATCCACTTTAGTAATTAAGGAATAACCCAAGTGTTAAATTATGTATCTAATATAATACTATCCATTATAAACTAACTAAAAACATTAAAAGACAACTATGTAGGTATTAATAGCACCTAGTCTCAATAAAGAATGAGCATTTATATACTAAATAAAAATACCAAGTCGGCTCCAAGACCGACAAATCTTTAATAAAACCCTGAGACCCCTAAATCCTAAACTCCATAAATGTTCAAGATTTAAAACAATAACAACCAATAAGAATCAAACATATATACTAAAGAAATATATATAAAGAGTGATTGACATTTAATATATAATATTTAGCTTTATTGTGAAAGATTCCACAATAATAAATATGGAAAACCCAAAGTTGAATAACAAATGGTGCCATGTCTTCGATTCTAGAGACTATATGGAAATTAGTTCACAATTCTTTTCACAAATTATGAACCACAATAAGAACACAAAGAACATATCCTATTCATAGTTTTTGAGGACATTAGTTAATATGAATATACCTAAGAAATGAACCAGACAATAGAATAAACTCAGTTGTTCTTCAGATAAAGAATGAGAGATTTAACAGATCAGTTGATATATAAATATTAATATGAAAGGGCTTGTCGCTTATAAGCTTCCATGCTAAATTTATGATCGGGGGTCTCTAGAGACCTTAGTGTGATTTTATTACTATTATAATTATTATGATGGCATTGATTTATATCATGGAATATTGCACTAGTTGCTATTGATAATAAGCAGCCCCGACTAACCACGGTAGAATTTAAGTAAATTGTGATTTGATACAACAAAATAAAAATCTTTTAAGGACAACGAAACATTATATTGTGAAGTTGTTTGTATTAAGAATTTAATTTCTAGTTGTTTTAATTAAAAGTTTAATATAGTCAAAATTTTTACTTTACAACTTGAAGAAAATAAAAATATTATTAAGAGCTTTATTATATTAATTATAATACTGTATTAAAAATTATTTTTAATTTTTTATCATTTAATTAGATATAAATATGTATAAAAGTCTTGGTAGATATCGTATATTTAATTTATATAAACCAACAACATGATTTACTGTACAGTAATTATTCGAAGTGGAATGAGTCTAATAATATTTAATTTGTCTAATAATATTTAATTTTATCAAAGTTTACAAAAATACTTACTTGACAATGCGGTACTGCTTATTATTATTGGTATCTTGTGAGACATATAAAGATAAAAATTGAATTACTTATCAATTTTGAGGCAGGTTTAGTTAGAACTATGAATCACCTCGTATACTAAATAAATTCGAATTAAGAATTTATGATAATGGGTAGAAAATAGAAATGACAACAGAGGTCAGCCTTCCATAAAAAATGTCAGAGAAAATGTTCGAAGATCTTTATTATAATAGGAAAATTTAAAACTGTCATTGGATTGTCTTGCAAGCTCAATTATCAATTGACCGAATTCTTAAAAAAGAAGATAAGCACGAGGTACAAAATGAGAAGTTTTAGTGCTGACATCGATCAAGTTTGAATTTCCTTTAAAGTAGAGAAGTATTCTTATAAAAAATAGGGAATTAGGACAATTAAAATTATTATGTAAATAAAAGAAAATTGAAAGATTATTTACCAAAAATAACCTTATATAACTCAAAATCTCTCTTTAAATAAATGATCTAAATTTCATCTCTGCGAGTTGAGAGAGTTAAAAGCATAAAAAAATGAAATTAAAATAATTATTTTATAATAGAAATGAGATAGATATGTCAGCAGAGGTCGGCATCATCCAAACGATATGACAACTGGATATAAATAATAAAATATATTTTTGAATATTACAGGGATAAAGAGAAGATTGTCTCGCAGCAATAGTACTAATTAACTATCCATTTAAAACAAACTTGAAATAAGATTGAAGAAATCTGCACTCATTAAAAAGTGATAAACTGAAGTATGCATGTGCGACTAATATACTATGTTTTCTAGAGATAAAATAGTATTGTATAAGCACATTGATACCTTAATTAGGCTTTAAAAGAAAATTTAGTCTATGGATCTTGTTAGTTGAGGGTTGATATGAACGATGAGATAGGTTGGTTTCATCTTCAAAAAATAGTATATGACATTCTTGGGGTTCTTTGTGTGGATGGGATGTTTATTTTATATTTAAAATATTCATATTTCTTTGACTCACTTTAAACCGTGTTTTTTTAGTTCTTTCATTTATAAGTCCCTAGATGAGTAATTTTTATAAATATTTGAAAGTTTTAGTTAATTAATTAATTTATTAAATAAAAAAACTAGAATATATCAAAGCTAGTTGCCTTAGGTAGTCCACTCTCTCCTAATATTATGAGACCGACCAAATTTTTCTAGGTATGGCCCTCAAGGTGCAAGAATTTTTTAAATTATGAAGTGGGCGTCAACCCTCCAAGACATATTTCTCATTGGCTTAACTATAACGTTCAATATTATTTTTATTATGCTTAATGACTTGTTTTTCATAGCTGCCTTTGACACTTACTCGACAAAGCTCGAACCCATGCTAAATGTTTCTTCTTGGTCCTCTGTATATCTTTCCTAAGTTGTTTGTTTTGACAAAATCTATGGTTTCTATCTATCTATAGCAACTAATTTTTTTATAAAAATGATAGCGCATTTAGGTTTACCTTTCGTGACCCGCATAAACAAATAGCAATCTTCTTGAATAAGGTGCATTAGTATCTCTTTTATTTGCTTATCTGAAAGGCAGTCATATGGTAAATCAAAGCAGTCGAGTTCCCATGGTGAGTATATAACTACTGCTCTAAATATGTTCAAGATCTAAGGAACTAATTCTAATAATGTTCTTCCCAAATTTCTTGTACTCTAACATCACATTCGATTATTATAGGTTCTTGAGCCAAGTAGGTTAATTATATGTGTCGTAATTTGCTACAAGTCTAAGTTCTTTAATGATCCTCTTTTTTTGTAATTTCTTGACCAACTATTTTTGTGTACATGTTGAGATTAACTATGAATGAATCTGAAATTGCGCTCATCAGATTCAAAGACTTTTTTCATTTATTCTTGAATCTTTTAAAACCAATGATTTCTTTATTTATGCGAATACACAGCTAATCTTGAACCTGAGTATCTGCAGATAGTAAAATAACTGGGCATTTATGGTTTTTACGAAGAATTTCCATTTTTATTATATTTATATTTACATTTATACTTATACTTATATTTTTCTTTACTTAAATACTCATATTCATTTATGAGGTTGAATATTTAAATCATGGAAGATTGTTGACATTTGTGAAAGAATGTTGACAACATTTTACTATTAAAATTCAACTACACTTTTTAGAGACTTAAGAATACATATTACTTTAAAACCTTAAATGTGTATTAAGAAACTTTAAATTTTATCCTTTATAAATTTATTCTATGTTGAGAGCGTGTTAGCTTCGTAGTTATTTGTCGTTTCTTGGATTCATAATATCAAAAAAATAGTTGAGATGTTAAGTTGCAGAGCTATTTTACAAATTACGAGAAGTTAGCTTAAAATAATTTAGAATTGTAAATAATACAGATAAGTTGCAAAAGACAGCTCTCATAGGTTCAATAATTTTGAAAGTTAAGTTGATGAAGTATGGAACAAAATGAATGCATAAACGGCAAAAAAACTAAACTCTCTAAATAAATCAAAGCATGGATTGCAATGTATGATACGCTGATTAAGTAATCTCGTAAAAATTTAGCTGAAAGATGCGTTCTCTTTTAAATAACTCACCCTGAAATTAAACTCTTAAGTTCTACCCTTTGTAACTTGTACAAATAATTGAATACTAAAACTTAAGGTATCTAATAGATCAAGAATCCTCCAGTCAGCTCGCTCCAAAACGGATAACGAGCCCGATTAGATTTACAAATAGGAATTTCAAATGACCTTTAGATTGTATTCACAGTAGTTTTCATTGATCAAACAATGTTGCTCAAATATAGCACAGTTCATAGACGAAAGTATAGAGCAAGAAAATATAGCATCACTCAATCTATAGGTTATGGAAAGAATCTAACAATATCAGTAGCTGCAGCTAAATCCAACTCAGGCTGGTTATAGTATTTTTAATAGTTCAGACAATTAAATCTGAAAGGTTTATTAGCTTTTGCGAAGGATTATTATGAAAGCTAGGTGCTAAGGATGTTGTTTTAATTATTGGTAACATAAGAGTTCATCACAGCAAAATAGTATAGGAACATTTGAAAACATTAGATATTCCAGGGATTTTTACTCCTTCATATTTCCCGATTTTAACCCATTTATAAGCTTTTTTTTGTTTTGTCAAACAAAGGTATAAGTGAGATAGGATGGCAGCTTTATGATAAACAGAAAACTAGGTTAAAATGACAGGTCAAAGAAAGTTTAAGATGCTGTGAAAAAGAAGAGATTAAAAATTTGTGTAAAAAGGAATATAAAGAATTAAATTTTATTTTATGAATTAATTCAAATAAAATTTATTGTCAATTTTGGGTATTTTTTTAAGTTGAATTCAAGCCAAATAATTTTTTGATTGATTATCCTTACTCTTTGTTATGCTTTTCATCTTCGAGTCCCCTGGCTTTTAAAAGATCATCCAGTCATTTTATCCCAAGAGTAGTTTGAAGCTCACGTCGACTTTATGATTTTATTTAGGCTTTCGAGGGCCAACTACCTTGTAGCTTTCATTGAGCAAAAGAATAGTTCTTCCTGGGGACTATGTTAAAATACTAACTTATCAAAATATTTTACTTAAAACAAACGGATGAAGGAGCTTCTCATTACAACTAACAAAGACCAAAAAATAATTTTACTATTCTTAATTTTTTTGTTTCATCATAACTAAAGTCTTGGGCATGCTTTATTATTTTATTTGTGTATTCTGGTTCAAGAGTTTTTAGCACAGTAAAAAAATATTGTCTTTATATCGGCTTTTTTGGCATTCATATCTGGCAAGTATTCCGGTTTGCAGTTGCAATCACCAACCTGCAGCGTGAGGTTTTTAACCGAGAGCTTTTCATATTTAGGGACCTGTTCCGACCGACAACCCCCACCCCACCCCCCACCCATCCCACCCACACCCTATACCTGGACCCATAACACCACCCCACCCCCACCCCCATAAAATACCCTATTTCATATGAAAAAAGTTATCCCTAAAGTCTCAATCGACTTCCTTCATGACTTCTCGAACACATAATAATTATATATAATATAAAAATGTCAAAATTTTAAAAAATATCCTTTTTATGCTATTTCCTAATATTTTTCATTATTTTTTTATATAAATTAGTTTACACTAGGCATATATTTTTGTAGACACACTTTTCATTTTAAATGATTCGTATAGATTTTTATACAATATACTCATAAAAATAATAGTAAAAGATTTTATGGACATATTAGAATATAAAAATTTTATTAAAAAAAATTTTATTCCTTAAATCAACACCATTCGACATATATCCAAAAAATAGTCTTAACAATTTTTCAATTTTTATTTTATATTATTTAAATGAAATTTTTTACCAATTAATAATAAAAAATAAAAATTGAAAAATTGTTAAGACTATCTTTTGGATATATGTCCAATGGTGTTGATTTAAGGAATAAAAAATTTTTTAAATAAAATTTATATATTTTAATATAGTCCATAAAATCTTTTACTATTATTTTTATAAGTATATAGTATAAAAATCAATACGAATCATTTAAAATGAAAACTGTGTCTACAAAAATATATGCCTAGTGTAAACTAATTAATTAAAAAAAACAAAAAAATAATGAAAAATATGAGGAAATAGCATAAAAAGGATATTAAAAAAAAATTTAGACATTTTTATATAAAATATAATTATTATGTGTTAGAGAAGTCAAGAAGGAAGTCGATTAAGACTCTAGAGATAACTTTTTTCATATGAAATAGAGTATTTTATGGGGGTGGGGTGGGGCCGGGCGGAATGCGGTCCAGGTAATAAGGTCGGGTGGGGGATGGGTCCAGGTACTAGGGTGGTGGGGATGGGGGCGGTGCGGTGGGGAGTTGTCGGTCGGAACAGGGACCTTAATTTTTTAATCTCATTATATGTGAAAAACTTTAAATCTTCTTACAATCTCTACCTCAAATAATCTTTTTCATTTGACTCAGTGGGAAGTAAACGCATTTTCTCTCTATAAATAATTTTAGCTTAGCATTTAATTACAAACTTCAGGAAGGTATCTGTATTCTCCGTCTTTGACCTAAACTTGGCATAGAATTTACTTGCAGCAATCTTTCTTTTCCCGTCAAGTTAATTGTTATCTTGACTCGTCATTTAGTTAAGCGTACTTTTAGTGTTTACTTCCATATTAAAGAGAAATTGCATTATTTTAAGGTTGAATGCTATAAACTAATTAAAAAAAACAATCCTAAATTATTTTAAAACAAGAGGTTTTTTCTATTGATAAAAAACATTGTCCTCAACTCTATGCAAATCAATTCTGTTCAAAGTTCTACGCATCTTACTTGTTTTATAAAATACTTTTTCACTAATTATATTAGGTAATATATCTGTGAGTTAAATATAAGTCAGTTTCTAATCAAGTTTATGAATAAAATACTTATTTTCTTAAAAATTTTAAAGGAAATTCTTATGACTTAAGAGAATTTCTCTAAGAAGAAAACTAAAGACTTATAAGTATTTCCACTTAGAAATTATCAGATTCATACATTAATGAAGACAATGAAGAAGGTGACTAATATAAAAACAAATACAAAATTAAATGCATAGATTTTCATTATAAGCATATGAAATTAAAAAGAGGTAAGGAGGAGAAATTTTAATTGAAAATAATAAATGAGTATTTTGTGCTGGCAGACTTAGATATTTTTATAACTTCAAAACATAAATCTAATTAATTTATTAAAAATTAATGAATATGAATTTAAGGACTATTACTAATCACTTTAATTTTAAAATATTTTCATGGGGTTTTATTAAGATTTATTATTGTGTTTAAAACTAACCAACTAATACAGTACTTATAATTATAAAAAATTAATTTACTTTAATAAGAATATAGAAAATTAAATTTATAAATCACAGTTTATGATTTAGATTTAATAAAAATTATTTAAATTATTTTTAATGACTTAACTATATCAAAACAAATCTATAAGAAAGGTAAAACTGTGATTAATCAAAAAGATTCTATCATCATAAAATCTTTGAAAATTATCACAAAATTATGTATTTCTCTTAATGAAGATAGGAATACAAGAAAATTTAAATTAATAAAAAGTATTCTGTTATAGAAATTCACGAATGTGTTTGAGTAAGTTTATTTAAACTGATTTAAAATATAAAAAGATTTATTTATTATTCAAATCTTAAAAAAAAGCTTTTTGTTCATGACTATTGAAAACTGTTATCCTTGTTTTACTCTTTTTGATGACAATTAATATAGAGAAATTCTCCTAAGAGCTCAATACATCTACCAGATCAATCGCAGATAGCAGCTCTTCAGACCAACCTTGGCATGATAACTGCTTGGATCGAGTGCAAACAAAAAAAAAGATAAGAATTCAAAATTAACAAAAAAGATTCAAGCAAAATGTCTAAGGCAGCTAAATTCCATATAAAAATTATCACTCAAGAGTTTTCCAAAACTTTTAGTATGGTAAAAATTGAAATTGAAAAGATAAACGATGAGCCTCTAGCTGGGATGATTAAAAAATATTCAAAATTTTATTAGAGTATAATAACAAAAACTTAAGAGAAGCAATTAGTTTCTACTGATGAAAACTTGATAAAAAAGGGATCGATGAATTTGAACTAAAGAAGGATTTCCAGTATTCAGCAAAGGTGTGACTCTAAGTCTGTCTTCAAGTTGCTATTTTACCATTCAGAAAATTGATAATTATTGCTTGAGGAAGATGAGTAGCTTACTCTTTTGCTTATACTTGGCTTCAGTTCTACCTAAATGAAAATGTAAAACTAAAGTTAAGTAGAGTAAAGAGCGCTATTCAAAATAGATAAGAGCTGTTTAGTTTAGCCATAGAGCACACAGCTCAATAAAATTTATCAAAAATTCTAGAGTTGATTAAATTACGTCAATATTCTTTCATTTTAAAACATTCTGACATTACTAACCTGATGTGGTAATTAAATTAAACTTTCTAATGGTTTTTGCAGTACCTATATCTGGGAAAAGAATGAGGCTTAATAATAAAAAAATTCTTGCCACATGTTGAAAAATTAAACAATTTCTGTATCGTAAATGAAATTAACAGATAGTCAGCTCTTGAAATTCTCGAGTCTAAAGTGCTTTAGTTCTTCGATCTGGGACAAGACTCCTCAAGAGGGCTAATCATACTTGCTCATTAAATAAATCTAACATTTCTTAGAGGTGTTAAAGTTAAAAGAAACCAAGGCAGTTCTAATTAATAATTGGAGTATTTAAGTTATTCGAAAAATCTTGCTGATCTATTTTGTGCTAATGATAAGAAGTTTTTTGAGCGAGTGGGCTAAATATTATGAGTTAAAGGAATAATTTATAATTGCTAAAAATATTTCAAAATTAAGGGTAAACAAAGTCGAAGGTTCATTTAATTAATAAACTACTCTCACTTCTCCATTGGTGATAATTATTAGCAAATTTTTTTAAAGAAAAAAAAGGAAATCCCCCTCTAAATCTGGAACTTATAAAATATTAGATTTGGCTTTTGAGTTCCAGTTTTAATTTTGAATTCCAGGACAATTATGGAACTTTTTAAGTATATAAACAAATTCATTAATTCTAGTTATAAATTTGGAATGCCAGTTATAATCCCTGGATTCTAGAAATAAAAACGGAATCCTATAATTAGTACTTTAATACTACTGTAAAACTATATATCAAAAACTTATATTTAGTTTTTTAATTTATATTTGGTAAATAATCACAATTCTATTTTTAATTTCAATAAAAATGTAATGTTTTTTATAACTCTTAATTTAAAGTTTGTTTAATCCCTTTCTAAAAATAATATGGAAATTATAAATTAAGTTAAAGTTAATTTTTAAACTTCTATTTACAATACATTTTAAATAAGAATCGATCATGAATTTTTGAAATTTAAAATTAAATACGAGATTAATAAAAACATAAATAATTTCCTTTATCTTGAATTAAAAATGGATCAATGTCTTCTATTACTTCGTTGTCCATTAAAGTAAGAATTTATCTTACATTTCTTTGTTTACATAGAACTATTGAAATTTCTAGTAATTTTTACTTTATTCAAAAGATTTTTTTTGCTTATAAAGAATTATTTTAGATAATAATAGTCAATTCTAAGTATTTACTTATACCTACTAGCGATATCATAATATATTAGAGAGATTTATTTGTACTTTATATGAGCGCTTATTAAACAATCATATAAATTAACTATTACTAAATCAATAAAATTAGTTGTTCGCTAAAATAAAAGAATTTTGGAAAACATAAAAATATATAATTTATAAATATTTACTTTGAGTTAAATTTAGTAAATCAATATTAAACATGCAATTTTCTTTCGCATTTTTTAGTTTTTTCCATATAAACCCCAAAATCCATGAGTAATCAGATGATGAAGGCGTAAGAAAGTTTTTAAAGTAATAGTAAGTAGATTGTAATAAATGTTGGCCAAATTGACTTCTTTAAATTAGATTATTCAATAATGTTAATGAACTTTCTGATTTCATTGTCATGAATATATGTTTTGTTATCAATTTTAAAGATCTAAATGTTTAAATTGTCCTAATTATATTTGTAAATTGTCAACTCAATATCTTGACTATCACTTTTATTCTCCTCAGTATTCAAATGTTGCTGAATATTTTGGTTCTGATTTTGTTGTTAATTTTAAAGTTATTACTACTCTATTTGTTAACCTTAATTTTACATATCAAGTTTCTCAACTCTAGAGACCCTATTAACTACAGATTTGATATTTTCCTTGATCGTATGTAAGTTGTCGGAAACGCCTTAGTTGTGGTCTACTATAATCTTGTTAACCTGGTCAATAACATTTTTATGTTCTTTTCTACCAATTCATATTGCTGATCATGCTTGGACTGAGACTGGTTCTTAATTTCCAGCTAACTGGAATATTTCTCGGACAATTCTTTTATACTTTTATCAGCGCTTTCAATGAATTTTGTGAGAGCCTAGATTTGCTCATGCACTCTTCTTACATGGTTAGCCAAGGACTCCTAGGTCGCAGCTCCTATTGTGGGTGCCACATTTTTAATATCTGAGACTAAAATCTGAAAGGTTTATTCTATTTCTTCTCTTCCCTAATTAACTAGCTCTTAAATCGTTGGTATGTCTATATCTCTAAACTTTTGCTCAACTTCTTGAACCTTATTGCAAACTTCAGCAACTTAATTATTGAGTTTAGCCAACACGTCTGTTTAGAGAATGTCAGGAACTTTAATGAGGAGCCTATCATAAAGATCATTCATTGAGTTAGTTGTCAGCTCTTTGAACCTTTTTGAGATTAGTTCATCTCTCTGATTCAACTCGGGGAAGATGGTGTTTGATTAGATGTCCAGGTCCTCCTCTTCTGTGAGTCTCTAGTTTGTGGAAAAGGATAATGCCTCAAATTATGGACTCTAACTATGGATTGATTCTTGTTCGCTTATCATAGTTTTTATTCATTCATTTAGGGCCTGTTGTTTGGTTTTGTAATTGCAATTTAGCCCGACTTTGAAGTGGCCTTTATCTAATTCTATAATAGAGCCTTCGAGGGAGTATTGCTTTTGGATTCTGATTTCCTGGCATTTAAAGTGTTGATTAGCCATTCCGAGGGGAGAAAGTTTCCTGCCCCTGTTTATAATAAAAAAAAAATTTTAGGTTAGTTTCCTGCACTAAATTTTTTTTCATTTTTAGAATTTGATTTTTATCACATATATTAACCAAATTTTTTAATATTTTTTTAGCATATTTATTACTTAATCTATTCTTTAATTAATCAATATCTTTATTAACATGGAATCTAATCACTATCCAAGCAAGGATGAGATTTATCCACTATATAGATTCCTTCTGATATTAGTAGACTTCTGTATCTCAACCATAATATTGTCCTCTCTGTACTAATAAATTCCAAATATTTTATCCAATTGTTGTTAAAATTCTAATTAATTCTTTCAATCGTATATAATATTAGATAATGTATAACACTATATTTTCATGAAGTTCGTAAATGATATAAAAAATATCTTAAAATTTATGGGCTGTAAAAAAAATTTAATTGTTAATTTTTTGAGATTAACATATAAAAAAGTGCAGGAAACTATCATGAGTGAAGGAAACTTACCCCCCGCCATTCCTTATGCATCTTGATAGTTTCAGGTCCGAACCACTCTTGTTATTATACTTTGACTTGCTTGTAAGATTTTTCCCCAGTAATCTTTTGCTTCTTAAGAAGTTCCAAAATATTTGCCCTCTACTTTTCGCGCCTTAGATAAGTAAGCTGCTCATCGTTAAAAAACTCCGCTGTATATCCTGAATCCTCTTGTTACAAGTTGAAAGTCACGACCTATTGAAGCTTCTTGTTTGGTCTCTTTACTGATGCCTTGCCTATGTCAGTTGTTTGTTATTTGTATAATTATGCCCTATTTAAAGAGAAGAGTGTTGATAAATATAGTAGAGCTCATATTCACAGCACTTTTAATTTTTATATTGTTACTATTTTTTGAAAGTATAAATCTTTAATTTACTATTTTTGCTAAATTAACTTCTATTCTTATATTTCTTAATTCTTTAATTACTAGTTTAAATTATGTAAAAGTATTACAAACTCTTACATACTTTTTTACACAATCTATCAAAACCCCTGAATGACTAATTTTATTAGAAAAGTTAAATATAAATGTTTGAGCTCTCATGAATATAACCCTTTTCATATACATTGAAGTGTGTTATGAAGTTTATAAATTGCTCTAATGTCTTAGACTATTTTGTAAATTCATAATATATTGTCTTAGTGGGATCATTAAACTTATGAGCTTTCTTCAAATTCCTTAGAATAGAAATATTTTGGTAATACTTTGTAAGAGTTTGTAAGAGTTTCTCATTTTTTAATACTTTGTATAACTTTTTGATACTTTTTAATTTGTTAACAGTGATTTAATATTCTTTTTACAACACATCGAGCCGATTGAAATCTGAGGTTTTATATTAAGAAGTATTTTTTAACCACCCATAGGTTCATTTTTACTCCTAAATTATTTGTTGAGTATTCAGATGAAAAATCTGACAATTTTAAATTCTAAGAGATATAATTATTTGTTAACTGTTTAAGAATTAAAACTTTAGCCATCAATTAAATTCAGTCAAATCATAAAATTATTATCCTATTAACTAGTCTATAGGTTCAAAGGATTTCCTCCTAGTCTATAGTTCCCCCTTCATAAAGTTGCATTACCAATTGTTTATAGTTGACAAGATCATCAACCTGCCCCCTTAAGTCGTTGATTTCATTTCTCACCCTCTAATTTTACTCCATAAATTTCAACTTTGACTAATTTCAGACATTTTAACTATATTTTTCCTCCTCTTAGTTAGGTTGACTAGACTTTCTTTTAGTACTCTGCTTGAATAAAAATGCTAATCTACCTTTACTTACTAAATAACAGTGAGATTAAATAATAAGCTTACCACTAAATGAAATAGAATTATTAAAGCATCTATGAATTGAGGCTTCATATGAACTAGGTTATTTTAAGAGTTGTCGAGTCTTTGCTTTCGCTATTCTTTAGCACTCTGTATCATATTGTTAACTCCATCAGTGTCTAATGAAAGCAGAATGTATGTAATCCATTTTTTGTCTAAATGGAGCCAATCCATTTAATAGGGGAGGTATTTCAAAAGGGATGGCTTGCCTTCAGCATATGAGAGAAAGTCGTCAGATGTGAGACCTTCTATCTGTGGAACAGCAAAAACTATTGCATCGCTTCGTTTTAAGAACTATTTAATTTTACTAAAAAATATGTTACCTCCATTTCTCCTGTTAATATGCTTCGAAAGAAGTATATATTAGAGCAATTCATTTTGGGCAAATACGCCCACATTCTTGGGTCAAAAAGTCATACAGCTATTTCTTGGACCCAATTTTATTCCTCATTTGGCTCACATGGATTTTTTGCAAATTGTTGTTGAAGTTCATTTGTCAAGTTTAAAGTTATTGAATATAAATATTAAGCGAGTATAATTAAAATGTGGAGACTGTTAAAAATAAATAAAAAAAAAGATCAAATAAAATTATGTTCATATCAATATACATGTGTTAAGATAAAACATTCACTAATTTGAAATATGTTTGAGTAGATCCTTATTTAACTTTAATTAATTAATTAATCAACTAACGAAAAATGGAAATTTTTGGTTTTTTTAACTTTTCTGATTTATTTCTATTTTAGCGCAGTGATCAAGTTGATGCTGTAGCTGATCTCTAAGTTTTTCATAAATTTTTCATAGATATCTTCAGGGTATCTTCAGGATATCTTCCTTAAAAAAAAAAAGTGTAGAGACTGTGGAGAGTGTGGAGTTTAGCATCTCTAATAACAGTGGAAATAGCATCAATATAACCAATATTCTCAAAATCAAGCACTATTAGGAGTCTGGGATTTTTTCTAAAACATCTTGTTTTTCTTAAATTCATAGATGTGAGACCTAATATTGAAGATGATGATAAAGATAATGTTGTTGATAACGATGAAAAAATCAGTGATGTAAAATTTTGAAATTCTCTAGAATTTCAATCAGACTCCTAATAATGCTTGATTTTGAGAATATTGGTGATATTGATGATATTTCCACTGTTATTAGAGATGCTAAACTCCACACTCTCCAAACCCTCCAAACTTTTTATTTTTCAAGGAAGATATCCTGAAGATACCCTGAAGATATCTATGAAAAATTTATGAAAAACTTAGAGATCAGCTACAGCATCAACTTGATCACTGCGCTAAAATAGAAATAAATCAGAAAAGTTAAAAAAACCAAAAATTTCCATTTTTCGTTAGTTGATTAATTAATTAATTAAAGTTAAATAAGGATCTACTCAAACATATTTCAAATTAGTGAATGTTTTATCTTAACACACGTATATTGATATGAACATAATTTTATTTGATCTTTTTTTTTATTTATTTTTTACAGTCTCCACATTTTAATTATACTCGCTTAATAATTAAAAATTAAATAATTTAAGTTAGTAGTAAAATAACATTTGCTATTAAAAAACTAACATTTAGTAGCTAACTAAATTACTCTATTAAATAGTAATTTATCTATATAGAAATAATTTTAAGATAAAGTTAATTATCTTTAAAACATAAAATGGAAAGTAATATTAAGGGTTCATTTAAGGAAAAAGACATAAGAAATTTATTTGATTCAGGAAATAATTTGTATTTGACAGATTATGATTATAATGAAGTTTCTAAAAGCATTGCAAATGATGAAAATGATTCTGAAGATAAAATCGTGCTTTGTAAGACTACTTGCCTAATTGTTTCAGGGGTGTATAATTTAGAAAACTTCAAATTAGTTTCACTCACATAATAAAAAATTTGGACTCTCGAGGACACTCTTGTATCGAGGATTGAAGGGTAAATTTATACAACTGTTATTATTGATCCAAGGTGAATTATTTGTTCGAATAGTTCTGAAAGCTAGGAATTAAATGCCTTAAATTCAAAATAAATTGATTAAACAATGCAGCTAATAGCTAAACTGCAAAATCATGAAAATAGTATCAGATAAAGAAAATAAATCTAAAATACTATGTATCACAAAGAAACTGTAGAAAATTCATGTTTAGGACATTTTTCTGACAAATAAAGCTTAGTAAGTTGTTTATCTATTCATGTTCAAAATAAAAAAAAACATATTTATAGGTCAAAGTAAGCAATTAATCCAAATAGTTAAACCAATATACTGAAATGTAAAGTATTGAAAAAATTCTAAATTTGTTTCATGATCACGGGTGCTCTAAAAAGTAGTTAATGAGACGTTTTAAATTGTGCAGATACGGGATTGATAAGATTATTGGAACTAGTTCACAAAAGGATTACTAATTCTAATTGTGCTAAAGCAACAATAGATTATTCAAAAAATGAATCAAAAAATAAGTTATAATCTCTGCTTTGTTAAATAAAACGCAAATACAATATGCTAAACAAGTTCAATAGAAATTAATTCAAAGTCTTGGAATACAAATGTCAACAAAACAAATAAGAGATACCATGACAAGGGATTTAGGCTTTTCATAGAAAAAGATGTATATGACTGACAGAAGAACTAATAGCAACGATTGCTTAAAGCAAAGATAAATTGCAGCCCACAACTATGTCAAGTATTTGAATGATGAAAAACTTTTGATAAATATTGACGAGAGTAGCATCTAGAATTAGTCTAATATTAATTAAAAAAAGCTGGAGTAAAAAAGGCACAAGAAATTACAATGACTAGCTCGTTAGAGTATACGGTGTCAATATGATAGCAGCAGTACTTAGTGACGGAAGAGTCTTTTTCACTCTTAATATTAGAAAAAAATAATAGCAGTACAGTGATTTACTTTATAAACTAGATTATTGACTATCTAGATCAAACTTAGCCCAACTGGAGACTAAATATAGTCTTTATTTGGACAACGCAACTTATCACAAAAGTGATGTCACTCTTCAAAAGTTTAGATTGCTCTGTATTTCAGTTATGTATCTCGGCCCCTATCAATTTCACTTGGCTCCAATAGAAAAATTCTTTGCAGCAATTAAAAAGTATAAACCATAGATGCTTGAGTCATCTAGCAGAGAAGAATTTATTAAAAGCCTGACTTTTCAGATTTTAACCAGTAATTTTGATTGGATTAAGAAAAGTTTTTTAAGTTGCCTTAAGCATGCCAAGGATGCAATTGTCCCAAAGAAGATAATTTAGAAATTAATTTTTTTATTTTTAATTTTAAGATAAATAATTTTAATTAATTAATTATTCAAATAAATTTATTAATTCTCAACTCTTCTTCCCCTTCTATTTCATTTGCAATGTGAACTATGTGCATTTTATCCGAATGAGATCTCATGAAAATCTCTAATATGTATTCTTCTCCAAATAATTAGTCAATCATGTCCCAAAATTCCTACGGTTTCTCTGAGTGTTATCTTCTCACTGCAACTATTTTATCTGGAATTATTTATACCAAATTTTTATACAAGAGCTCCTTGATGCCAATCAAACAATATTCCTTTGAGTATTCTGGATTTTTACTATTTATTAAATTTCCTTTATTTGCTTAATTAATCCATTCTAGTGCCTTAATTACTTCGCAACCTTAGTCTTTTAAGATTTTAAAACCTTCTTATTTAGTATTAAAAAGTGCATAGTAGAATATAATGCCTTCTGTTTAAATTTAATTAAGTGGTATTGATCTCAAACTCTTAATTGGCAGATATTCATAGGGAAGGGCTTATTATCCTTTCCAAGGATTATCTTAGACAACTACTTTTAATTGAGAGAAAATTAACCTAAACATTGTAATTTTTAAATTCTCCCATATATAGTCATTTTTAACATCTGATTTAAGCTTTATTGGCAACCCAAGTCTGAATTATTATTTGAAAAAGTTTATCCATGCTTAGCAAATATACCCATCCTTAACTTCATAATTGAACACTGGTACTCTTAGAACTGATTATTTTGGGTCTAGTAGCTACTTCATTGATCTCATTTTGCCATAGTTCCATCTATTTATAAACTTTTCTTCATTGAGTCTCTGCTTTTTATGTAGTAGCATTTTGTCAACTAAAGAACATTTTTCATATGTCTCAGGCAGTTGAAAGCTGTCGGAAAGGTCTTGGCACACCCCAAGCATTTCAAACTTTGAATTAGGTCTTCGACTCTCTAGATAGTGTGAAATATATTGCAGCTTCCTGATTTACTCCAATGGTTAGCTCTTGTTTACGGAGTGGTATCAGATTATTAACAGTAGGTGCAAATATATTATTATTCTTCATCTAACTCTTGCATTGCATACCCCATAAGAACTTCAAATACAGACTAATTGAGGTCATTTTCTTGAGCTTACATTCTTGGCTTATATTGTTTTATGTAATGAATTAGAATATTTGCCCTTTTAACAATTGTAAATTGTAAAATTTTTAGAATTCTGAATATTTGACTTTGTCAAAAGTGTATTCGAACTTTTCAAGTATGTGATAAGATCTAAGCCTTTTTGTTATAATTTAGGAGTAAATTTTAACCACTCATAGGTTAATTTTTACTCTCAAATCATTATTGAATAAATTAGTCAACTTAACCTAGAACTCGATGTTCAAAATGAGTAGCTAAGTTTATTAATCAATAATGTTTTATTAATATCACTTTCTAATCAGTTATTATTTATTTCGTTTTTATAAATTCCTAATATTTTGTATTTTATCAATATTATTAATTTAAATATATCTTCTTTGAGAATTATTGTTATATGGATATAGTAAAAAATAAAAATAAATATAACTAATTTGTAAATATTCAAATATTTGATAATTTGTAATATAATAATTTAGAGCAGAGAATTATTATAATATGCATTGAAAATAAATATAAATGAATAGCTAAGACAAGAATCATTATTTATTTTTGAAATAATTCGCATTAAATATTAAATTATTTTCAATAGAAACTTATTTTAATTATCATTGCTATATATAGTATTTTAGATAATATAGATTTATCAAATAAACATCACCCATAATCCAGTGTTGGATTTGTGATTGAAATAATTTTAATTACTAGTAATTATAAAACTTCATGATTAAAATTTATTTAAATATTTATTTCTTAAATAAACTACTATCATATAGATTTTATTTGAACTTATTTTTAAAATTATTAGTTTTATTCAAAAATATTTTTTATTACCTTTTTTAATTAAATAAAATATATTTATTATGATTTTTTAATATTTTTTTAGATTTACTCTCAATTTTAATATATTATTCATAAAAAAATTTTGAAAATTTTTTATATAACTATAATAATATGAACGATTAGGGGGGAAGTTTCCTGCCCCAAATATTAAAATTTACAAAATACCTTAACCCAATATAAAAATTTTTTATATATAATTTCAATATTTGTGAACTATGCTGCACTAATTATTTTAATTAATAATATACATTACTTTCATAATATAATTGAGATTTTTGTCATGATTATAAAAAAATACTTGATCTTATAATAAGAATTATTAGAACATAATTGATGATAAAGATTTTTAGAAATTTATAAAAATAATATATTTTTATGTATTTACCATGAAACTACCTACATGAGCAGGAATCTTTTACCTTAGGTTCATATTCCAAAATGGGGACAGGAATCTTCCCCCAAACGATTTATAAATATATAATTACAAAATTTTTTTTTAAATAGTTATAGCTAAAACTGGAATTTCAGATCTATAACTGAAATTCCAGTTATAAATCTGGAATATTTGAATCTTATTTTGGTTACAGTTTTAAATAGTACCAGTATTTGAAGGGGTAAGTAACCAAAGAAAAAATCAATTTTGACATGTTGAAATTTATAAAAATTTGGCATAGCTTAAAAATTAAGCCCTATAAAACAATTTAAAATTTCTTTGATGCACCACTCGAAAACATATATGCAAGCGTATAGAAGAACATAGTCAATGGTTTTGACAGAAAGTAAGAGATTACTAAGGAGTCATCCAGTAATATTTCGATCATAAGATTAAAGTTTTTGTTTGAAATAGCAAAGTAAACTTGAAATTTTAATCAAGTTGTCTGAGAAACTATGAAATGAACCTGATTAGTATTTAAATTTTTTTTACTAGTCAAAAATTCCTGCAGGATTATAAAATTCTAACTCAAGAATCATATTTTTAGCAGAAATACTTACAGGTTCTTGCAAAATTTTGATATACGCTTTGCTTGGAAGTTATATTTACAGTTAAATATAACAAGCGACAAATATTGAACCTAACTTCTTACTAAAGAAATTGGTAGAAAAATGATTTGGAAGGACTATTGATAATTTGAGAGCTCTGGATATAGATTCTTAAAAAAAATACTAAATTAAATATGATGTTTTAATTATTGATGAGTATGGCAGCGTTATTGAAAAATGTTATTCTATTGGAAAGTCTCAAACAGGCTTGAAAGTCTTTCAAAAAAACTATATTAATGTTTTCCGCAATTAAATCGAGCTATCACAAGTATATCTATCAAAACATGTTTGAGAATATGACAGAGATGCAGTTCTTATCAAAGAAATAGGTTGCTTTAGATAAAGAAGAAAAAGATATTTGCAAGGATATTTGCATTTAAAAATATCAGATGCTATCGATTGCTATAGCTCCCCAAATAAAATATCATATGCAAAATTCACCATAAATAATCATTAATTCGAAGGAAACTAATGAGAAATTTGAAATCCTCTGATTGTCAAATTCAAGATGCCAACATTCCTAGAATCAGATCTTAGTTTTCTAGAAATTATAAAAAGACAAAAAAAGGTATACTTTATCTTCCCTAAAAATATGTTATTATGGTTGACTTAAAGTTAAAAGTGGATGCTTAAGAACTCTTAGCTTTAATTCTGACGTCCAAAGCTCAATTATACTTAATGATAGAAAGAGGGAGCAAGTGCTCTGGTTAAAAGAGGGGCATCGTGTTTGAGTAATTATCAGTCTTATAAAATTTGTCAGGGGAGAAGGATCAAGAGACAGCATAACTTGATGCTTCTTAATCTCTCTTCACTTTTCATGGTATTATACAGAAAGAGGAACCATTGAAGGTTGGAAGAAATAATTGAAGTTGCACAACTTGAGATGACAACATGAAAACTTTTAAAGATCGTAGTAGATTAAAAGCTCTATTCAACCTTAATTTAAGAAATAGAATTTTGAGTCTTGTGATCTATGTAATTATCTGCAGTACTTAAGAGATAAGAGTTTCTAAGTAATACTTAATTATTCATTAAATTGATTAACTTGAATTTTTCATACAAATTTTACAGACTGAATACACAATTTCCAAATCCAAGTTCTCTCTTCAAACAAGACATATTGTGAGCTACATCATAAGATATGCCATTACTAAAATCGACTAAGCTTGAATATACCTAAAAAAAATTGACTTCTTAGTCATTAAATAAGGAATATTTTACTTTTCAAAATAAATAAAATAAAATCCAATTTCTTTTAATCAGAAAATGTCCATTAATCGCTCAAAATCTCTTATAATAAATTATCCAAATTTTTCATACTTTTATTAGTTCAGACTTTCTTAGCACCTAGAAATGCAAATTGAATTATTAAATTGCATTTCATGACTTGTGATATTATTTCTTTAAAATATTCTCTACTTTTTGGCATAACCTTCTTTCTAACCTTGGCTTCTAATATAGTTACAATTACTCTTTTTATTTTTGCATGTTTATAATGACTAATGCATTTGTAGTCTTTTACACTAATTTGGTTAGATTAGTAATTTCGTATGTGAAGGAAGCATTTTTACTCTTACACAAACTATTTTCATGAATATCATTAAGTTAATAGCATGTATTATTAGCAATAAGCCCTGAAACTTTTCAAATATTTAGGCTTATTCCGTAGGCATGATGCAGTAAATCTATCATTTCAGCATTTACTCATTTCAATTCTAATTGACTTAAGATGATTTTTCCATCGAATAAGGACCAGACTTACCTTGAGCTTTGATTGCGCATGGATGGGGAATTAATGCAATTAGTCAAAATTTTAAATTTACTCGAAACTTCAAGTTATGCTTTGAGTTATTTATATGTTGATACAGAGAAAGCAAACTATAATTTAAGACTATGATTATCACAGATTAGAATTTTCTGCTTTTTGTTGATAGAAGTTTTGTGAGTACAATTTATCTGCTACTTCAATTATCAAAATGTAAATCAATAAATAAATTGTAGAAATATTTAATTCTTGAATCATCCCTATTTAAATAATAAAGTCATGAATAAACTTAAAGATTAGAGTAGAGATAATTATTGAATATTTGTAAAAGTGATTATAATTAAAATAAAATATAAATACTTATACTTATTAATCTTTCTTATATTTTATTGATTGATTATTAGTAGTAATATCTTTTTTATAATAAAATTTATAATAAGTTAAATTTAAGATGATTAGTTATAAGTTAAGTAATTTTTACAAAATTGAAAGTTAACTTTCAATAATTTTTATTATTTTTTTTTAATTCTGATCTTAAATAATGAACTATTGAACATTAATGCAGTTAAGAAATTTAGATTAGAAAATAGTATTTTTAAATTATTAAAGATCATAATTAATAGAAATACACTTTATTTTTTATAATCAAACTACTACTTTGATATTTTCTAAATTTAATTTATATGAATTAACAATGATAAATTAAATACATCAATATCTATAATATTAAAAATAAGCATTAATGTTTAACTATATTGGAACAAAAGTACAAAAAGAATTTTACTTTTGCCTCACTTTTACTAACTTTGTACAACAATCAATTATGAATTAATATTAGATAAGGAGATTTATCAATTATAAATGACTTGTATAGTTCAATTATGTATTTCTACAATTTGAATTTTCAAAAAGACTTTGATAATTGTTAGCACTTGCGGTATCTGGAAGGGTCATATAGTTGTCCGAATCACTACCCTTCATCAAATAATTGACGCCTCTCCAGAATGTAATAATTAAATTTTGAGTTTAATGGATAAGATATCGTCAAGTTTGAATTCAAGCCAAGCTCAAAGATTTCAAAGTTGTGAGATAGGAGCATCCAAGTGTATTTATTTTTTAATTTTCTATCAATTTAGTATTTTGCAAGATTTGAGTGCTCCATGTTTCAGTCTCCGAATGATTATAAGATGCTTAGAATCTGAGCGCATGTATAGAGAGCTAAAAAAGGTTTTGCTCTAAGTAAAAACTTACTGATTTCTTAGAAAATATTCTGGCATATCAACTATCACTGAAAGGAAAGTACCTAAGTTTACTACTTTTCACTTTCCTGTTTCTTTAGACATGCAGCTTTTTATAGATGTCCTCTCTGGCCTCTTACCATTTTTTCCATGATAATTATATTTTAATATGTTATATTTATGGAAAGTATTATAGTATCTTGATAAGATCACTATCACTATTCATAGCCATATGACTAAAACTTATTTCTATGGTTATTATTATGATGAATTTAAAGTTATTCCTTCTACAAAAAAAATTTCCTAGCTCATTTAGTATGAATCTTTTTGTAATCTAAATTAATAGGTTAAAATTTTGTTAGGTAGCCTCCAAAACATCATATTTTACAACCTTGTGAGATATTCTTAGCCACACTAAGGTTTGAAGTCAAATCAAGATAAAAATATGATCTGGCATTTCCCCACTCTTTACATGAAATCATACAAAGAATCAATTTAGATGTTTGTGAATATATTGATGTGGCTCAAATTGATTAAATCAATCACAATAGCATATAAAAGCATTTAAATAATTGCAAATGTAAATTAATTATAATATAATAAGCTTTAAAAATGAGCGATAGTTTTCTAGCAGCATGATTGCGTTCTTAAACCATGCTTTCTTTCCAGAGAAATTTTTCAGTTACTAGAAGAATTGTAGTGAGAAACAGATATCAGTGGGATTACTCAGTAGAGGATGATTACTACGAAAGAGAGATGGAAATTTTCGAGACCAGATATTTACCTCACCCACTTCCTGAAGATTTAAGACACAACTCGCGCAAAAACGCTAGAGCATTCACTGGAATTCCTATACTGTATTGAGGTATCTTCTTTAGGAAATCTATTGTAGCAACTGAGACTTCCTCTTATCCTATAAATAAATACTAATTCAGTATTCCATCTAACAATAACACTCAAAGTAAAATAAAAGTGCCCTAACTACCTCAGCATTAGAGCACATTAGTATGATCAAAAATTTGCAGATTATCTATCATGCTTCCTTACGCAATAATTACACATAGAACTAAACTAATTTTCTAAACTATTTGTAAAATTAAAACTGTTTCATATACATCTACTTCTTCTCGATATATTTATCTCATGTATATTTTACTTATTCAATCTCTTTATTCACTCAAAAATTATGCTTTTAATAATTCCTTTATTATATTTCTAGTGGTTTTATCGATATTTTGTTTTCTATTATTTTCTAAATTATAATGACAAATAACATCTCTCATATTTTTGCCAACTACCTATTTGACTGAGTTAATTAGATCAATTATAATTCTTCACTTGATTTAAAAATTTCAATAATTATAATAATTAGACATTAATTCTTCTGTATTTTTACCATTACCTCCCATCAGTTGAAATAAAGTTATTTCTCAGAAGTAAAACAGTTTTATATATTGTTGAGAGCATTCAAGTCGAGTTATCTGGAATACTTTGTTAAATCAATCTCAGTGTGTCCTCTAGCTTTAATATCCTCAATTGTTATTACAAACTAGATATTTCGATTTGATTTAATTAACTTGATGTTTCATTATATTTTATATAATATTATTTATAATTATAAATATCACATGAGCTTATAATTGATTATCATGGGTTTATTGTGAATGAGAGGAGGAATGATAATGTTTCAGGATTAGAATGTCAAGTATGAAAGCCTGAATTGAAACAATTCAGAGTTAATGAGAGCGATATAGCTCAGGCAGCTGATTGCAGCAATGTTAACATTAATATCAGCTGTGAATGAAGCTGGAAATGCAAATGGTAATCTTAATTTAAATGTAATGATTTAAATAAAGTATTTGTTATATTTGTATAAATTATAATTAAAATAATACAATATGGTTTAATGAACCAATGAATATTGGAAATGAAGGATTCTAAACTTAATAAGTTAATTCATTAAAATATAGAAAGCTTTGATGTTAGTTTAATAACATGAGACTTTTTCAATTAGGGAAATCTTACCCAACAAATTGTCCTAAATATTCATAAATTTTGCCATTGTTGTTTTATAAATAGCAAAGGTAAGTTATTTCTTGTTTATATAATGGTAATTATTATTATTAACTATTTATTAAATTTTAATTAACGATTAAGAGTCTATTTAATATGAATGTATAAAGATTGAATACCGTTTTAATGCCAGTAACTGACTAAAACAGCCTAATAAGGAGAATGGGATGATGAAAGAAACGCCTCCAGACTTCATTATCGGTGAAGGTGAACACTCCATCTTATTCAAATCAAAAGCCAGTTCTCATTGATTGCTGTCATTTGATGGTGACTGCAGCAATACGAAAACAAATTGTCCTTATATTAATATTAATTGTAAACTGTTCATCATATTTATTATATCGATAATAGTTAATTAAATTATTTCATAGACTATTGCTAATTTATTTAAGTTTAATTACACTTAACTATAAAAGATAAAATCAATGTCAATTTGAATATCACTCATTAATTTGATTGTATTTGCTATTTAATCACACCAACATTAAGTATTATTTTTATCTTCTCTTTATTATTTAATGAATCT
>ARYC01008211.1:0-13169 GCA_000711775.1 Oxytricha trifallax
CATAGAATTTCTAGTGCTTCAGAGCTTTGATGTGTCTTCTTCGCACCAAAGGGAACATGCTAAGTTGTCAGGAGTATCAATGCTGATTTATGATTGAGTATCTGGTGATAAAAGACATTCTATCTCTCTTACTCTTGCAATCCTTGTGCTTAATCCTAGCATAATCAACTTGAATGTTTTCGAAATATCATGCCCAGTTCGTTTGCAATGCTACGAAGAATAACGTGAATAATGCCAGTAATCACCTCACAACTGCCCAGAGAGTCTTAAATATTGTCGGTCTTGCAAGAGCTACAAAGGCACTCATGCTCTATGGCAATCATGTGATTTTGAAGCTTGTATTGACGTGATAATCGAAGAAACATACGTCTAAGCCTCCACTCTTCTCTTCCCATGATTACATGCATATTGATCTCCCGACTAATAGTACTTTCTCAGAGATGACACCAATGTAAGTCACTTGTACTAGTAGTTTATTTCTTTTCATCCTGAATTAGATTATTATTTAATGGTGGCTGTCATTTAAAGCTTTTAGTAATAGCGTAATATTAAGAGTAAAGTTTAAATCATATGAGTCAATTAATCTGGTTGATTTTTAATATAAGATTAAGGGCATATTTATATAAATATAATATACTGTGGTTAATTTCTCTAAGCAACCAAAGATTATATAATAATTAAAATACAAAAATTAATATGAATTCAAATATAAAATAACAACTTCCTTATCACATAAAAATTTACTCTTTTATATATAAATATTCTTCCTTTACCAGGTTTAAATATATGTATATATAAAAATAAGTCATATATAATCATTTAAAAAATTAAAATGAAAAATATATTAATTAAATAAAATAATGGATAAATAAAAGTAAGTAAATATCAGTACTAATATAATAAGTTACAGCTCAAATAGAGCATAAGCATAAATAATTTATTTTTTAAATAAAAATTTTGAATAAACTATTCATTTGGTTTTAGAATAAAAAATTAAATTCAAAATATTCTTAAAATACTGAACTATTTTTTATTAAAGTGTGCGCATGATATGTCAATATTTATTGAATATAGAATTATTTTGATTTATTCCTTCAGGGATTAAGCAAGTAACATATAATAGAACCCCATTGATATATATATATATGAAAAAAGTGACAAAAGGTAACATTGAATCTTTAATAATCAACAAATAGCACAATTAATGACAGATGTTTATTATAATTTGAACAAGCTTACAATTAAACACTAACAATTAACATTAAAAATTGATACTCTCAATCTAACTGAAGCTAATCGACCCTGCTATATCAATGAATGATATGGAATCAGAGCATTAAGCCTAATAGATCTAAATGGTGACCTTCCTTAGACAGTGATCTGATTTTGGATGATGAGAAGTACATGACCAGTACTAATGGCTTCCAGTAGTGACAAAAATGGGCCATTACTACCAGTGGGGAGCCCTCCAGGCATGGATGCAGAGGGAAGAGAAGAATGAAGGCTTAAACCTTTGTATCATCGATAATCACACCGTTTCAAGCATCAACATCACATGGTTACAATACAGCACTAATGGCATTGTATGGTCCAACGATCATGCGATCGTCTTTAACAACACTTACTATACTTATGACTCTATGGGCAGTTGAGAGGATAGTGAAAACATTACTTAGGTAGTCCTTGGTGCATTGTGAATTAGAAGAGCATGTTGTGGCAACGCCATTTGAGCGAAGGCCTTTAGCATAAACGCAATGTCTGAAAGAGTAATAGAGATTATTATTATTATTTAAAGCTGTACGGAATTAATACTGGGGCTTAAGCCAGCCAGATTATAATTAGATATTCATACTTGACTTTTGGCGATCCAGTTTCCTCTTTCTGAGGGGAGTTACCCCTATATGTACTCGACTAGTTTCACACCGTGCGAATAATAGAGATAGAAAGTCTTGTATTCACTGAATCCTTGGAAGAATTTCATGCTAATGGTTACTTACAATTAGATACTCTCTCATACACTGGTACTCTTAATTAAAGCAACTCACGAATGGTTTAGAAATGTTCAAAAGCAAAGAAATCAGCGTACCTCTCTGCTAAAGATGAGGCGTCGTAAGAATCCTTGGCCTGGCCACACTGGTAGTTCTGAAGCATGCTCTCGAATTCCTCCGGACAGAAAGGGAATTTGCCAAGAGCATCCCACCGCACACATGAGGAAGAGAACTGGCCACAAGAGGAAGAGGAAAAGCCTGGAGAGATCTGTAGGTATATTGTCTAAGAGATCATCATCATCGTTCTAACTGCCAAGGTAATGGTTCTCAGGGCGCTCGCTCAATGGCATAGGGTGGTCCCTCAAAAAAGAGATCTCTAATTATCTCGGACCCCAGCACAGATGTCTAAGTCGGATACCCTATCTCCGTAGATAATAACATGGAGAATCGATTGGTGCCCCTGGCCGCCCCCAGTACAAGATCTACCCGTCACTTCCCCTGCAATACTGGTTTGACAAAATGCCGAGAATTCAAATGTGGAGACCAGCCTCCAGCTGATGAAGTTAGTCAAGGGGGAGAGGAGAGACTCGTGAGTTGGGGTGTTATTGAGGAGGGAAAGCCAGATAGGCGCGAGAGAAGAGACGATAACGATGGCAACTACAGAGGAGGATGCAGGGCTGGCTGTGGAGGGTGCAGAGATGACTGAGATGGCTTCAGAGGATAAAACTAAGATGACAGATGCCTTGGAGCTAGACGAAAAAGTGATTGATCAGAGATTATGTTTCCTACCGAGATACCCTACCCCACCCCCTAAAAAATACCCCATTTCATATCAAATTTTCTATCTACAGGGTCTAAATCGATCTCCTTCATGATATCTCGACATCAAAGACCCTATTTTATATTATAAAATAGGTATAATATCAAATTGCTTTATTTCCATTATTGAAAAAATTCTTCATTAATTTTTTTTTTACTTATAGTAAGATATTTATATACTATTGTAGGAAAAAATTTTTATAAAATTTTTTATCTCTTAAATCAACTCCATCCGACATAACTCGAAGAAATAGTATGATTAATTTTTTATGTTTTTTATTTTCTTATTTTAAATATCTCTTTGTCCATTATTCTTTATAAATAAAGAAAATAAAAAACATAAAAATTAATCATACTATTTCTTCGAGTTATGTCGGATGGAGTTGATTTAAGGGATAAAAAATTTTATAAAATTTTTTTCCTACTATAGTATATAAATATCTTACTATAAGTAAAAAAAAAATTAAAGAAGAAGTTTTTCAATTATGGAAATATAGCAATTTGATATTATACCCTATTTTATAAAACTCCATTAGTATTATTATAGATAAATAGGTGGTAATAGAAATATAAATAATGTTGAAATATAAATTAGTGTTGATATTGTAGGAATACATTTGATTTGGGAAAAATTAAATTAATTAAAATCAATGAAATATTCAATTCGTGGCAGTTAACTTTCTGGAAACCCTCACATTATGGTACTTGTTCGATAGAGAATTATAAATCAGCTGGACTTTAGTATTGGCGATACTCCTCTATCAAATCCCTGAAGCAAGATAAATCGACTTTAATTTTTGGTGATATGTTTAGTTTATTTTAATGCCGAAATTAAAGTCGATTTATCTTGCTTCAGGGATAAGATAGAGGAGTACCGCCAATACTAAAGTCCAGCTGATTTATAATTCTCTATCGAACAAGTACCATAATGTGAGGGTTTCCAGAAAGTTAATGCCACGAATTTAATATTTCATTGATTTTAATTAATTTAATTTTTCCCAAATCAAATGTATTCCTACAATATTGATTTAAAACTTAAAAAAATCTCAAAGTGATAAATACCTAACAAGCAAATAGTTTTAATTATTTAAATTAATCAAAAACTTTAAAATCCTTTAAATTATTAGATTTGGTTTTCCTCCATATCATGATTTTCATTGTTGATTCTTTTAAGTTTAAGTTTATCTCTTAATTTTATCCTCAGTTGCGTCTACTTCTCTATTTGTGTGACAGAAATACTATTTAATCAATAGGTTTTCTTTAGTTAAATTCTTTTCCACTAAAAACTATTATTCTCAAATCTAAAAGAAAATCGAAGTAACAAAATCTCTCTTTAATCTAATTACTGAAATTTTCAAAATGATATATTTAAAGTCAAAATATGATAGTAAAACTACAACATTAATACTTTGTTTAAATTGGAAAAGTAATAATTTAAATTTATTAAGGAAGAATTCGAATTTCTTATGGGAAACTCTTTTTTTAGAATAAGTTTGAAATAAATAATATGATTAATCTACTCCAATAAAGTGTAATAATAGATTTAAAATTTTTTTAATATATTAATTACTGGGCTGACATCTTGATTTTGGGTGAAGACTAGGTAATAGCGAGAATGGTTTTTTACGAGTTTTCTACTTCATGACTGCCACGTCAAGGAATTTGCCACGTCAACTTACTCAGATATGTCGACGTCACGATTAAGATTGATGGTTCGATTTTAGTATTAAACAGTGATATGTTAAATTTATTTGATTTTAATCATTAAACACAATATATTATTAATTATATGCTTTTATATAAAATAGGGTCTTGAGTGTCGAGATGTCTTGAAGGAGATCGATTTAGACCTTGTAGATAATAAATTTGATATGAAATGGGGTATTTTAAGGGGTGGGGTAAGAGCCGCGCGTCTTTTTTTGGGTCGGGTAATCGGGCTTGGGTAGAGGGTGGGGTACGGTAATAACATAGGTAACGGAGCAATTATGATAACACTGAGAGCCAGCATGGAGATCAATAGACAGAGAAGGAAGCTCAGAAGCTTATGACAGGACAAAGGAGGTTGTATGTCTAAGTTGACAAGCCTTACCAAAAGAAAAATGATATTGCAGCTAAGCTCAAGGAGAGGTCAAAGAATATACAAGAATCCAAAGCACTTAAATGAACTGCTAAAAATATACAGCAATACACAAAACAATGTGAATGAGGTAAAATACTAATATTTAATACACACTCACTTCGCATTCAATGCTACTTTTTGTCACCTTTTTCACATATATCAATGGGTTTTTATTTATTTGCAGTTATGAAAATTAATCAATTCTCAAAATATAATTATCTGCAAGATTTAAAATAAACTGATTAGATACTTCAACTTTATTAAAATTTCTATAGTTAATTAATTACTGCATAGATATTATAAATTATTGAAATCATATAAATATGAATATTTATTTCAATAATAAAAAATCAATATTTTAAAATAATAAACAAAAAAATCAAATATTCTATCTTATTATGATTGTAGAATAATAACCTATAAAATGATAATAAAAAAATAATATTAAATAGTATATATCAAAGAAACTCCATCTTGTAAGTTAAACAGCCTCGTTGATCCAGTTAAACTAATTTCATAGTTACAAATAAAATTCCTATTGTGCAATTGATGGTGTTTCTATTAATAAATTAATAAGATTTCATACAATTTTTTAATTTCAAGTATTTAAAAGATTCAAATTGATCTTGTTATTAATACTTTTAAATAATTTATAAAATAAATAACAAAAGATATAAATGTTCCTTTAACAAAGGAAAAGCTTTATATTTTAATATAATTTAAAAAAAAGAAAAAAAGAATGAAAATAAAAATAAAGAAACATTATTAAATAACTACAAATTATAAGAAATTGATTTATTTAATAAAAAACGTCTAAATTGTTAATGTTAAAAAAGTTAAATTAAAAAAAAGATTTAGTATTAGAATATACTGTATAATAAAAATAAAATCTACTAAAAAAAAATTAACATAAAATAAATTATTTAGTTATCTTACAATAAATAATTAACATAGATTGAATACATTACATTAAGATCATTTATATAATAAAAATATAATACAGTATGTGAAAGAAAATAATTAAAATTCACGATCCTAAAAACTGCTCAAATTTGCCAATTCTGCCAATTCAAACTGTATTTCATAATTTTTATAAATTATTATATTTCTATCAATTTTTGAGTTTTACCATATTTTGCAGTTTTTGGTAGGTTTTTCGGGGAAATCTTTTTAAACATAAAACCCCAATGCTATTATTTACAATTTTTTGTAGACGTATAAAATTAATCAAAATGCAATAACTTGAAACTTATTATGATATAACTCTCACTTCACAAATTGTCTAATTCTAATCTCTCTCAAGGTCTTGAGCTGTTCTTTCCTCTCCCGGTCTAGGTTTTTGATCTCTTCGCATTCTCCATCCTTTGGTCTGAATTTCGATGCTTCCTTCATCAACGAATCTACGGTGTCCTTGGTGAGGGCGGGCTTGAATCTCTGTAGGAACTGAGGTTGGAGGTGGGGGGCGCTCTGCATCAGCATGGCCAGGTCCTTCTTGAATCTTTTCATGACGTAATCTCTTCTCTTCTTCATGAGCTTTCCCACCTTCATCTTGACATCGTTTTGGGTAAACTTAATGCATTTCTTGGTTAGGTCCCTCTCCACAGTCTTCTAGAATTCTTACTCAAACAACCACATGCGCGCAGTTTTTGCATCCAAGCATAGCCAGGTGAGAGCTATTCCTGCTTCTTTGTGGTAATCCTCGTCGATTCTGTTCATGTAATCTTTGGTAAATGGCAGCACTTTCTGTTTGTCAAGTCCAGCTTTCAGCTCCAGTATTTTGTCGCTATACCCAGGTCACTCCTCAATTCCCTTTCTAGCTAATCGTACTCCTTGTTCTCCAACTTCTTCAGCGCATTCTCTCTCTTCTTGTCAAACTTGGCATCACGAGCAAGTTGGGTTTGCTTCGCAGCTTTGTTTAACTCATCGCGATCTGAAGTAGCATAAGGACTAGCAGCGTTCTCACTTGTGGGGGTTTTCTTATGAGTTAGCTGAGGTTCCAGCTTTGTTTGCTCTGTATAGAGCTGAGCCTTGACCGAGTTTCTTGCGGTCTGCCTTTCTCACCTTGTTGCGATTGCTCTTCTTAGGTCGCTGCTTTCCTGAGCCAGCTCTCAAGCACAGGCCTCTCAATGTGAATTCCCACTCTCTCTTGAAATCTTACATCATCTCACGAGGAGGATTGTCAATGACTAGCTCCACGATCTGCAGTTGCTCAATGCCTTGAAGCCATTCGTTCACCAGCTTCTTGTCTCTTCTCAGATTGATGGGTCCTTTCTCAGCAGAGTCCATGATATACCATTAGGTTTCAATTTTTACGAAAGCCCCACAGTGCAGCTGGCTCTGGTAGAACTTATTGGAGTTGAGGTCGAAGGTCTCCCTGGTCTTGAGCTGGAAGAGCGCCCTCTTCTTGCCTCTAAGTTGCACACTGATGAAGTCGTTAAGTGATGAAACCCCTTCCGCTCCAGTGGTAGCGAGATCACTCCCAGATAAGACGTGAATGATCTCAGGGCTGTACCAGCTGGATGTGTCGTAGTCATAGAGTAGCCTCCTCAAGTTCTTGAATCCCACACCGTGCTCCCAGAGGAACTCGGGCTTCTTGGTCTTGGTCATGTGGCAGCGCGATTAATACAGGCACACAAACTTTTCGACTGAATCAAAGAGTGGACCCTCCACATACAGATTGATAGCATGTATCATCCAGGTATAGGATCGTTAGCTCATCTTGCCACAGTGCCAGAGGGGCTGTCTGAAGAGCTTATTGAGCGGGAGTTGCTTCACGTTCTTGTACAATTAAGTGCACTTAAAACTCTCCACCACCTTCTTGAATCGCCCATTGATAAATTAGTCCTTCGCTTCAAGGAACACAGACGCGTAGTTGATATCTTCGTCTGAGTAGTATCCAGCCTCCATGTAATGTTGAATGTAGGAAGAGTAGTCGATTCCTGAGTCCTCCAAATGTTATTTCGTGCTTACCACGGCGCCGTGATCATCATCGTTGTCAAAGCCGATAAAGACTTAGGAAGTAGCTTCTGATTCCTCCTCACTATCTGTCATATTTGAGACTGATCCTTCCAATGGAGGCTTTGCCTCAGTATCTTGGTTGATGACTTGGTCTTTCTGAGCCTTGGTGCATATCAGTTGGTCTTCCTCTTCAATGTCTGCTGCTTCCTCGGGGTTGATCACAGAGTAATCATCTCTGTCAGTGCGGGCTCCCAGAGCCATCTGGTAGATCTCCTTGGCCTGAGAAGTGCTTTACTTAGTTTCGATGTAATACTTGGCCTTCATTCTTGCGGACAATCCCTGATCTCATAAGCATCCATCCAAATGATGCTTTCCACGCCATTCTTAGTAGTACGCGCCTTGAACCTCACGCTTCCTTTGCCGTAGTCTACCTAGGTGTCTAGAAACTGTATGATCACAAACTCATTAGCCTTAGCAGTAGACTTGTCAAACTCATCATTGATAGCAGTTGAAATATTCTTAGGAACTTTGCCTGAGACTTTCGCCATTATTTTAATAATTATAATTATTATCGGCTGACTGGAATTTTTATAATCTTGGAAAGATTCAGAAGTTAAAGGATATTAGAATATCAAGCTTAGGAAAACTTCACATTGGGATTTTTCAAATTGTTGAATTTTACAGTGAGCTTGTTGCAGGCGAATTCGAATGATTCAGCAAGCCACCATAGTCTTATCGTACCTCGACGAGAGAGCACAGCCCGAGCTAGCGAGTTACAAATAACTGAACAGGCAGCTGTTTACCATAAAAAGATTATCCGAGGAATACTTTCGCTGATGACGGCAGGTTGTTGTAATATTCAAAATCACTCGACCCTCAGAATTCTCAAATGTCTATCAAACTCAAGTGATTGAGTGCAGCAGTGAGTACCCTAATATATGCGACCCTAAGCCAACGCATGTTGAGTTATTGAAGCTGGGTGGCCATCTCGAGGATGAGAGTTTCTGTGCGGTTACTATAAGGCTTTAAGTTGTCAAATAGACTTACTAGTTGGTGGTTGAAGCACTTGTAATACTAAAATGTCAGCCTTTTATGTACCTGAAGGCCTGCTCAATCGGGGCCATCTCGAACTGATATGGTCCCAGGAAAAGCAGTGGAAGCTTGAGTCGCTCAAGCCAGTCTAGCGTCAATTTGCTCTTATGATATGAGGCGTTATCAATAACAATGAGTCACCTCTCCCTCCCGTCTCGCTCTTGCTCATTCAGGTGCTCAACAAGCTTCCAAATGAACAGCAGGAAAGTGATGCTCTTATTGGTGCCATGATTAATCGTACTGATAAGGCGGCCATCACTAAAAACCGCGCTAATGATACTAACTTAGCTGAATCGCTGCTTGCAGGTCAAGATGTTGCGGTTGGACTTTCCAATCCAGGAGTAGTTACAGTTGTCGTTGCTCTGGGAGAATGGCTTCGTCGACATTGATGAATACCTTGCCACTATGGAAGTGGTGAATGAACTCAGCGGCAGCATACTAGCGGCTGAGTTTGCTGAGAATGCTATTGTGCTAAGGAGAGAGCTGGCCCACCTAACGATAAGACATGCGAAACTCATCCTTCAGATACTTAATGATCCGCTGTCTCGACAAAAATATGCCTCTCTCCCTTAGCAAGTGACTTTGGACCTCTCTCGATGTGATTATGCTCATGGGATTATGAAGAAATAAACCAACCTCGCTAACACTCCTGCACCCATTCTGTGTGGCCGCGGCCCCCTCCTCATAGTGAAGAACTAGATTAACCCCTACTCCGTTGATACATCAAGTAGTTTCCTCACCTTGTAGCAACTGAGTCCCAGCATATTTGAGATTTGGAGCACGCTCCTGACTTGCTTGTGATAGAGCTCATCGCAAAAGCGCTTGAGTTGACAGCATTGAGCTTCAGACCCATGTCTATAGCTAGAATTGCCTTGTGAATGAAACTCACTTGGGCTTCCCTGCGGCGAACCATTTGCTAAGTCATTCCATGTGATGCTGCAATTCAGAGTGTCTTATCTAGGAATCATCACTGAAGAGCTGGAGTTCTCTTTAATCATGCTTACTCTACTACTGCCTTGTAAACCCAGATTCTAGAAGCCGTCGAAAATCTCAAGGGCCTAGAAAGCGATGCTCTTTACCTATTCTGGGTCGAGGACTGAATCCATCTGGGGATCTTCTCGGAGGCAGGTGCTCACAAACTTCTTGGAGTCCACCACCGTCGCTCTAATCTCGAGCATAGAAGTTTCTGACTCCAATCGTTACAGTCGTCTCTCAATGTCATCTGGAGTCCAGCAAGAAATACTAACTGGTGACTCCTGCAAAATGCCGCTGGTAACTAATTCAGAGCTAATGAATTAATTATGCCCACTCCTTTGCATAGAGCAATGGCCTCTAGTAATCTTGTTGGATTCTTAATCAAATCTCCCTGAATCCATCGAATAAGGAAAGTATGAGTCGATGCGGCTCCTACATATGTTTCGGTTCATGAGTCCGCTTGGCTCAATTAATCCTGAGTTTATTCAATTAGATAAGGCACTAAAATCTTATGCCAAAGCACCAAACTCTAGTGCTTCCGCCTTAGTTAAATTTGTACTACTCTAGTGCTAAAGTGTATCAGAGTAAACCCTTCTAAATCAGGATTCTTGGCCCCCTAGTCTATGACAGTCGAGCTAGTCTCTCTGTCAACTGCAATGATTTAGATTAAAATCATTAAGTTATGGAAGATAATGCTTAACAGTAGCAACTGGACTATCACGAGATCTCTTCAAAAGTCCAGAGCAAGCGTGACTTATACAACTTTATAGCAATTGAATGCTAAGCTCACATCCCTCGATACAAGCAGCTCAACTCCTACTTCCTGTCTTAAATACTAAAGGGCGAGAAGAAGGCAAGCTTATAATTAAGAGTCTTACTGTTATATAGTACATCAGGCGTGATCAAGTGAAGGTATCATGCATCCCAATGCTGGCAGGGTTGCCTGTTTCTAAACTATTAGACTTTGCTGTGCAACATGCTGAGCCTCTGGAGTACCTTCCAGATTAAAGAGATTGAAATCGCATGGACCGCTAGTGGTTGGGAGACATATTGTACAATGAGGCAAGAAGAGCTTTAGGGAATAATCCGTGAGGCTCAAAATCAATCAGCCCAAAAGCAGCAGTAGAGTCAGGGGACATCAGTGCAAATTCGGTCAGAGATCCAGGAGGCATTCCAGCGCTGTGTACATTCAAAACCCCAAAACCCCTTAGTGAGGTTTATAAGTGTTGAATTGTAGGGTAAAGTTGGGGTCTTACTGGGGTTAGTAGAGAAATTAGGCCAATTTGCAAAATGAGAAATAGAAATTAGAGAAATTTAGGGTCTATATATGATGAGTAATATTTAGATTTACTGCTTAAGCTTAGGTATGGTACAAGTATTAATATAGACTAACTCAAACCAGTGTTGAATTATACAGCCATCGCAAGACTCCTACACAAGAGTGCTTCAACTGTTAGGTATCATTGCTTGTTAGCTGTTTAACATTTTAACTCAGGCTCTTGAAAACATCCTGCAAAAAAATAAAAGTTCTCACAGGTCCATATTGACTATCTCTGTGACTCTAAGACATTCAAAACCCCAAAACCCTTTCAGTAGTTTGATTGAGTTTTTGATGGATAAAAGTAGACTATTAAGGCATACTTTATTAGGATTTTAATAGGGCTTATGTAGGGGTTTAATGTTTAAATATTAGTATTTTAAGTGAGTATAACAAACGAGTTTTTAAAATATTTCACACAAACATAAGCTTAGAGTCATGTGGCAGTTCTCTGAATTTTATATTTATAAGTTGATGTTTGATAGTTTCTATTGTTTGTTAATTCGCTTAGCTTGGCTTGATAATAGTTGAGTATGCAAGTTCTCTGAGACCTCAATTTATTTTATTTTTATCGAGATATAACTTGATTCTCTGCTTAGAATCTCTCTCACCCCTGCAGCTAAAGTAATCGTTTCTTGGCATGTCGCTCTCTATTATTATTACTGCTAGAGCCCAGATATCCCATTAAGTGTCTCCATCTCTCCAATCCTCTCTCTCTGGAAATATCCAGGAGTGCCGTATACATTTCCTTATGCAGAGGCTTGCACTCTTTGAGCTCTGTTGAAGTCAATAATAAAAACTCTAAGAGGCTGAAAGTTTATCATGATGTTCTCTGGCTTTAAGTCTCTATGAACATAACCAAGCTTGTGAAGCTCTTCAATCCCCTCAACTATCTGCTATACTATCTAGCCAATTTATCTCTGACATCTATTGTCAGATAAGAATTCTCTGTAAGTCATTTAAAGTAATGGAAGCCTGAAGGCTACATGATCTTTACCAAGTAAAAGAGCATCAAGCTAGATGATATGACTGCACTCATTTAACTTTGCCTTTTAAAGAGCATAATACTCATATGCAAATTCCATTTGGAACTTGTCATCACAAGAAGTAATTGAATGGATATATCTTGTAAGCATATTAGTCATCAGTAATGACTCTCTTCTCTATTTTATCTTCAAGAGTGAGGTAGCTTTCTAGGCAAGAATCTAAGTCAATAGTTTTTAATATAGGAATCTTCATTTGCCTCTATTTTAACCATGATTTTATTGATCTCAGAGACTGGAAAGTTCTTGACTGCTTTCTTCATTTTAACTTACTTCGACACTTCAACTCTAAGAGACTCCACTGGGTTTCTTGATCTCCTCTTTTAGAGGAATCTATTCCCTGTAGGTTCATGAATAAAGACAAAACTTTAATTGTGCATTTTCTTTAGGTGCACTTTGAGGTCTCTAGTATGAGAATATGGCTTTTCACAGAACTCACAGACATACTTCCCTTCTTTCTTTTAATGCTTGAGATATAACCTTGGCATATCGTTGTGTATATCTCTCAAGTGTCTCTTATAAGTTGACTTGTAAGGGAAAACTTTATTGCATTCTTTGCCTTAATAGTCAACTTTGGCTGGTATTTATTATTGCTCTATGGAGGGTTGTTTAATCTCCTCCTCAATTTGCAAAGCTTCTTTGATAACCTCCTACTTAACTTATATTTAAATCTCAAGCTAGACTGGTCAAAGTTGTCATAAGTAGGCTCCCACTGAGTACAAGCGTCTCTGGTCTCTAATTTTTATGGTTGCTGGAATGATAACTTTTATTGACTTGATCCAAGTAACGCCGCTCTTCTCAAAAGGTTAGCGCTCATTTTTGTTTGCTGATATATTTTATTATAATAAAGATAAAAT
>ARYC01008212.1:0-24016 GCA_000711775.1 Oxytricha trifallax
CTGCTCCTAATTAAGTACGTACCAATTTAAATTTAAAAATATGGAATTATAGCAGTAGAAATTGATATCAATCTCTCAAGTTTGAAACCAGTTCTCTAAACTTTCTCCATATCCTACTTAGAGGTTGACCTCCTATAGGATGCCCATTTTAGTAGTAAGTTTTACAGAGGTATATAATTGAAATCAATAAACTTAAATTTGAATATCATTTCTTAGATCTGTAAACAAGATGGAGTCAATGAATGATGTAATGAAAAGACTGCAAGCACAAGAATTGATTCAAAGATTTAGAAGCAAGGAGGATTTGCATCGCTACCTGGTGGAGCAAGGTAATGAACTCATAGTAGCTAATTTTGTTTATGTAGTTGGTTTGTTCTTGCCAACGATGGAAGGTACTAAATTCATTTCTAAGAGCAATACTCTGCGAAGAGAAGAAAGCATTGAAAACTTAAGATGTAAAGTTTGCAGAGATTCCAAACTATCCAGAAATCTCAATGACTAACTTATACGATGATGTTTTGAATGACCCAGAGGTTTAGCAGTACCTGCTTACTAAGAAGCAGTTGTCAAATAAACTAACTGAAAGAAAATATTTCTTTGGCATACTTGCAACCATCAAAGGTGATTACTTGAAAGAAATTATTCAAGAATCTCATAAGAAAAGGTACAGCATCTCTTCAGAAGATAAGGACAGACAAGGGATCAAGATAAGTGAATGCTGGCTATCAGAGCTGCAGAAGCACCCTTATATTTCAAGTAAGATTTGTAGCTTAACTCTATAGAAAAATCTGGTACAGGCATCTTCTTTATGAAGGAATAGAGCAAGCTTCACAGAGAGCGAAAGTCGCAGACAAAGTATGAAGTCAGCAAGAGACTTTACTCAAATATTTAGCCTCCAGAGTCTATGAACATTGATGCTGGAGCTGGGAGCAAGAGAAGAAACCTAGGCCCAAGGAAGCCTTAAGAGGAAGAAAAGAAAGAGAAGCCAGCTCCCTCTAAAGAATTTTAAATGTGACTTATATAATCATTAACTTAACTACAAAACTTATTTATATACATTCACTCTCCCTTCTTTAGCACACTTTTATGCCAACTAATAATCAACGCTCTTAGCTGAACTTTTTTTTATAAAATCGAATGTATCGATAGTAGGTCATGCATCAAGTGGTATAGCAGTAGTTTCTTGTAATGACCTTTTAAAATACCCCAGTAGAACTCAATTCCATTAAACTATGGACTGTAAAGTAAGTTGAACACTGGCGTTATTCTAAGTTGTTCATAACTCTTCCTTGTTTCTTTAGTCTTATGAACAGAAAGATAATCAAAAAACAGTATAATCTCTAATTCAGGGTACTTCTCCCTCAGCTGTTCTAAGAACTTTATACACTGCTCTGTCTTAATAGAGCGAGGATGAATAAAATAATTTCTAAACCAGCATCCTCGCTAATTCCTCCAAGAATTGCCATTGTTTATACCTTGACTTTTTAGTCATAAACTTCTATGTTGCTATGCCTCTTATACCAAGACTTCTAGATGAAAGTGTTGAAGTAAACACAGCCTCGTCAGCATGAATAAACTTAATATTATTCTATTAGGCTCTCTGCATTTAATTATAAATATAATTTAAGTTGTTGTTGTAAAATGGCAGAGTGAAATCAATTACTCTCTTGATACGATTTACACCTTTGTAAGAGATACCGTTTCGTTTATAAATGTTTGCAAACAGACTATGCAGAGATCTTCAACTCAGGGAACTGGCGGTGAAACATAAGAGCTCATTAATCGAGAGAGAAGTGAGCCCAATACTTCAAAGTTTTTTCATTATTATTGAAATACATTAGAAATGGGAAAATTAAAAAATTAAAAAGAGATGTTTTTAAAATAATATATAACAGCCAGTAATTAGGAGTGTTCTTAATTCTAATTTGAAGACATTAAATTAAACAGTAATCTATTTTAAATTTAAAGTAATTAATTAAATCATAATTAAATATATATTAGTGGTCTAATGGTCTAGCCATAGTTTTTAGTGGTCTAGTGTCAGGTGGTCGGTGCTGTGGCCGGGGTTTGTGGCCACCGTATTGAAGCTAAAGATACACCTATTGTAAACGAAGTAAATGGAGATCAATACTAAATCAACGTGACTGTCACCGATGCATTCACACTGCTCCGCTGCCACTGATGCTTATCTCCCAGATATCAACTTCTACCAACTCAGAATGAACACCCTTGAAAATCTTGAACTTGTGACAAGAGACATTGAAAAAGTTTCACTAGTAAGTACCGTGTCATACACCCAGCCAGACCAGCCAGACCACTAGACCACCAAAAACTATGGCCAGACCACTAGACCACTAGACCACTAATTATATATAAATAACTGATATAATTAATAACTTTAAATTTAAAATAGATTACTGTTTAATTCAATGTCTTCAAATTACAATTAAGAACACTCCTAATTACTGGCTGTTATATATAATTTTAAAAAACATCTCTTTTTTATTTTTTAATTTTCCCATTTCAAATGTATTTCAATAATAAAAAGATAGTCAAAATGCTTCTATAGAAACTTTGACTTCCTCTTAGGTTAAGAATTCAACTATTATTGCTTTAATATTACACAGCTTTCAAGCAGTGAGAGCGAACAGTTGATGGACTACACTTTAAGAGCAGTGCAATAGACATATAGTTCAGTACTGGTTTGAATTATTCACTATACATATCATATCCATAACGCAGTTTAAACACTAAATCTATATACTCTTCATCATAAATAGAACCCAGAAGCTTGTAATTTTAGTCTCGTTTAATTAATAACCCCAACCCCTAACAAATTCCCTACAAATAAAAAACTTATAAAACTCATTAAGGGGTTTTGGGGTTTCGATTAAATACAATAATCTAAGTAGTTGTATTGAGAATTACCTGCATTTAAGTGTTCTTAATAAGGCAAAGCTTATAGTGGTTGATGAGTATGTATACAAGGTATACCCTTCAGCAATCTCCTTAAGAACGAGCAATACTAAAATGAGTTTGCTAACGAATATATGATTCTTAGAGAGGCATAGAGAAAAGATTGCAAGAACTTGCTTAAGCTAGATGGTGTTAATTTAAGCTATGGTTTTATCGCACTGAGACTTAAGAAATATGAAATGACTCTGAGAGATTATTTATATCATAACAGATACCCAGATGATTTGAATGATATACTATCAAATATGATAAAGGGTGTCAAGGAGTTGCATGAACTTGGATATGTTTTAGAGATTTGAAACCTGAAAATGTAATGCTGAACCTCTGCCCTTTAGAAATCGTAGTTATCGATTTCAATAGACCCTTAAGATAAGAGATAGTAACTTTAGCAAAGGCTCTTGGCACTCCTGGCTACTTCCCAATAAGAGAAAAGTGGACGAATGGATTAGTTTAATGGAATGTATGGGCAGTAGCTGCTATAATTTAAGAGAGTGAAATGGAATGCATGTCTTACAATGGTACCAAATAAGAAAAATAATCAATAATTTTAGCCAGTAAGCATATAAAACAAGACGATATCTGCAATGAAATCAAACAAATTGAAGACATGATAATTGTAAGGGCACCATCATATCCAAGATAATCCTTAGACGATTTACTTGAACCAATAAAGAGAGCAAGATTCAAGAGATACAATAAAGACAAACAGATAAAATTTGTTTGAGTTAAATCGCCTAATAATCATTAAATATACTTAAAATTTACATAAACCTGCGCTTTCTCTACTAACCCCAATAAGACCCCAACTATACCCTACAAATCAAAGCACTTATAAACCTCACTAAGGGGTTTTGAATTTAACAATGAATAGCACCCCAATAAATTTTTTCCTTATTCACGATGACAGAATCTTAATCAGCAAATTTATTTTCTACAAACTAAAAGTACCTCTCATTTTAGAATTAAAGTAGTTTAGGGATTTATTATTGAAAAAATTTATATAGTTTGAATTGCTTGATTGCTCAGCAAATTTTAAGAAAAAGCTCTACTCTAGAGTAAAATGGTAGTTGACAGTTATACTAAAAATGTCTAAAGTTTGAATATTTTAGATTTTTTTCACATTCAAAGGTACTGTTATTAAGTTAAGATTTATAGATGTAGATTCAGTATAGAGAAAAGAACATGCTATGTGATTGATTGTTTTGGAAAGTTTAGTTAGTCAGGTAAAGTTTTCTAAGGTTTTGAATAAAGAAGACTCCACCCGATCCATACACAAATATAAAACAGATGTGGTTTTATATATTTGTGGCTTAAATTAAAAATCTATGTTGCTAACATTTTGATTACAAACCTTGATGATCTTGTTTCTATAGATTGTTGCAAGTAAAAACCATTTTACTTAATCTATGATTGCCATAATAATTTTTTTAAAAATATTTTAAGCCATAACTCATGCTTTGGATATAAAGCCCCCTTTTTTTACTGCAGATATAAAAATTCTTCTTCTTCCAGGACATCTAGAAAGGCTTCATTCACATAATTACAAACACTATATGCCAACGAAATACGATTAATATTCTTAAACTTCAAAATTAAGAAAAGACTCAGAATCAGGCTAATATATGAAACTTAACAATAAACTTGAGTTCAGTGGACTTTTGATATAGTCGCTCTACTTAGCAGGAAATCATTGTCTTTGATTCAATAGATTCTGATATACTACATTCAAGCAAAATTAATAAAGAACTTTGAATGTCTTTAGAATGGGAACTCAAACTGCTTCTAAATAATTTAGACATCTGGATTATAGAAACTTAAATTACTTGCTATTTTGTTCAATTACTGTAAGATGACCCAATCAAACTAAAATTTGTCTACAACTTTGACTCTTAAAAATAAATAATTTTTAAGATAAATTGAAAATTAAAAAATATTTTTAAAATAATAATTGCATAAATTTTGCTTGATTAATATATTTTATTAAATATAAAATTAAGTTTCTATATAGCTGTAAAAAAATTAATTTTTATTTATTAATTTTTTATATTAAAATGAAACAAATCCAAGTTAATTTAAAAAATACAAATAATCTGCCATTTTTTACACTTTTAGCATATTTTAAAATATGATAGAATTATTTGAAAATAAAATTTATTTAAATATTAAATTTTTGAGCTTATTGATAGTAATTTTGAAAAAATAATATTATTAAGAATTTTTTATCTTTTATATATATTACTTAATAAATTTATCGATTGCTTTTATATTGATGCAAAATTATTCAAAATATAAATGTTTAATTAATTTATTTTAACTATTGATTATGAATTAGAAAAGCAATCGTTAAATAATTAATTAGAATAGATACAAAAGATTCTTAAAATTATTTATTATTGATGGAATTTATCTATTTCTGGAAAAAAATAAAAATTATATGAATTAAATAACGAAAATTATAATTTTACTTCTTTTGTAAAATAATAAGCATTCTTATTGATATAAAAAATAAGAAAAATTAAATCTTTTTTGAGTAGTTTTAGTACAATTTTAAGATTATAATTGAAATAATATACAAATAAAGGCAGTTGAATCCCATCAGTGGGCAATTAACAAAATAATTAAGAAATATTCTACATTCTTAAATAGATTGTAAATAAAAGTAGAATCTACTATCTGTGTTTTATAAACAAAAAATCAGATGAATTTATCTATGATACTATATATCTGCAAGTATGCTATTAAACAATGAATTTACATTAGTTTAAACTTCAATAATAACTATATTTTGTTATTACCTGAAATTTTATATAGATTGAGTTTTTTCATTAATTTTGAGTGTTTTGGTTTTTAAGAATAAATTATTACATTATCTGCTGTCTTGACTATAATTCTGAAATGTTTTATAATTAATTCAAATTGATATAGAGGGTAGTTATGTATAACTATAATTGTGTTGTATAATTAAAAAATAAATAATTAACCTATAATATAAAATTAATATAGTGTTGATTTAGATAAATAATGCTCAAAGCTTTATTTAAGATCATTATTATTTCTGCAATATCAAAAATAATAATTATATATTAGAAATACTATTCAGTTTGATTTGTATTACTTATCTTACCCTCCCTGCATTCATTGAAATATATTTACCCTTTAAATAATTGAGATTATTATTTGAAAATTAATTTTTTGGATTTGCAGCTAACTCATGTATTTATTCTATTTTTAAAACTTAATATATTTTAAAAGGTTCACTCCAGGATGAATATAAAATTAAAAATAAACTAATAATTTTATTTATAACATTTTACTTTGATATATTATTTATGAATAAATAGTGAGATTTAATAGCAAACATCTGTAGAAGTAAGTAAGTTAGAAAATACTGTGAATTTTATTTTTTTTCTGCATTTTTATTCACACAAATATTGATACGCTTAATATAATTTTATAAAATACAGGCAAAATCTTTATACTTATTTTAATAAGTATTGTATTAAATTTTTTAAATAATTATTTTATAACAATAAATTTATTTAGAATGTGAAGATAAAATTTATGCCTGTTACACCTGTTAAAAAGTGCTTAATTAAAATTTAAATCAAAATGTAGATTTGAAAAATACAATTCATGCTAAAATAGACTTTACCTTTTCGAGAATAAAATAAAATTATCTTAGTATATAAAATAAATTATAATTTAGTTAACAAGTTTAGCAGCTTATTTTTTTTATTATTCAAAGAAAATGAAATAATAATTATGCATATTTTAATTAAGACTTATTTTAAATTAAATAAGATTTTTAATTAATAAATTTATAAACTTATTTATAAAAATGAGTTTTTGTGTTCCTGATTGAAAAAAGGGTTCAAACTCATATTTTTTTCGATCCCAGTAAAGCGAGATGTCAATGTAATATTAAATATTATCAAATAATATAATTCATAAATGTATATATAGAATGTAAGAGGCATTATAATAACTATAAATATTTAATGTATAGACATTTAATGATTATAAATGAATTAATATATTTTAATCCACAATCAATTTATTGATTGTGGCAACTGCAATCTTAAATTTGTCTGTGAAGAGTATCAAGCTGAAGTTTAAAGTGTCACAGGTTGGGTGGATTCCCTCACAAATTAATTTAATGATAATTTGTCATTTATTTATAATTTAAAAAATGTATAATTATTTAATAAATTAATAAATTGCATTTCCTTAAATAAAACAGAAGAAATTTAAGGAGATATTCAAAAATTTTAAAGTAAGAACTGAATAATAATAATTAATCATTAATTAAATCGACATATATTAATTTTTAAATACTGGATGTGAAAATACAGATATACACTAAAATATTAAAATTTCAATATTCAATAATAAATTTATTTAAATTTTCAGTTTACGTCACACCGCCGTATTATATTTGAAGATTTTAATGAAAAAATATATAAATGGAGTTTAATATTTAATTAATAACTGTCCTCTCATGCAGCAGAGAATTGCCTTGTATATTATAAAGACTCTTATCTTGGGTCTACCTATGAAGTTCGATTTAGGACACCAATATTAATAATTTCTGCCCAAAAAATTATAATAATAATTATCTTTTATAAATAATATGGGGTCATTTCTTCCATTTTCCTCTTAGCGTAAGTTAAATCATGGGAATCCTAAATAAAGTAATTTTTAAGAAAAAGTTTATAATTGATTGTTTTCATGTTTCTTTGATATTTACTTGTAAGTTATAGATTTAGAAGTGGCTAATGTAAAGTTCCACTCTTCAACTAAAAAATGTGAGGAAGGCTATGGCGAAGTTGTATAATATAATTTTATATAGTCAATGGCGAACAAGTCTGTGGAAGTAACTAAGTTAACTGCTGTTAAAAGATTAAACGATGTCAAAGTTATAGTTTTGATTATATGAGATTTGGGGTATTTACAGTTAAAGATTTTACTGATTGCAAAAACGGATAATCAACTAAAGTTAGAGGGTCCTGTTTTGCTATAATAATTGGTATACTTTATAAGAGTTAAATTAAAAAATAAATATTATTGTAAGTGGCCATCTGGTTAGTATGTTAAAGCGAATTACAATTAATATGGAAGGTACTGTATGGTCTGCCCGGATGATTACTTTGAAGGCAGTTTTTAGGATATACTTAAAAGCTGTAAAAATGGTTTTTGTTATGACACATAAGGAAATAATGAAACCACTACAGGAATCAAGTGATGAAATCGATTGACTAATTGCCTTAAATAATCTATGTTGCTTTTAGAAAAATTTATAATTTTTATAATTTAAATATACAAAATTTTATGCGCTTTTTATGATAATTTCCCCAAATATAAAATTTTCAGATATAATTTATAATTTTTAAATATAATATTTTCAAGTTAGATATACCATTAAAATTTGATTTAATTCAGTAGTATTTGATGATGTTAAGTTATTTGTCAAGAGAAATGTTCCACCAGTGCTTACATAAAACTTAAGCCATTTAAATATAATATTACCAAAAAAATCAGCTAAGAAAATATAAATGAGTTTAATTACTTGATATGTCTAGTTTTAGTTAGCCACTAAAATCAATTAAAGAGCTAAGTATTAATGTGAAATAATGATCCCTAGTTTTATTTAATTTATATATATATATATATATATATATATGTTATAATTAATAGTATAATTATTTTTATGTAAATAAATTTACACAAATTTATATGGCATTGTTGAAGAAAAGCAAATGATTTATATAAAATAGATTAAAATATATAATACAAAATATTAATAATATTATTATAATGATTTTTTTATATTTAAATGGATCTGTTTAGCGATAGCTACTGTCTACTTTCATGGTTGCATTAATTATAGTTTAGTTGATATCTTTGTTTTAGTTAGTCTAAAATGAGACCCACCGTTTGTTTCAGTGGTCTGCTTGGCATGACAATTTTTAAAAATAATTAATTATAAAAATACTTTTATTTTATTGTTTTAAATATATTAATATAATAAGCATATTTTAAGTAATAAAAACACAAATAATACAATACAAATAATCTACAAGTATTGCCAGTATACATATTCAAAATATCTAGATCATACATATATATTGACATTGTATCTATTCCCACAATCATAAAATGAGTATTTCCATAAGAATTAAAATCTTTAGTAGTTAAATCTGTATAATTTATTCTATATTTTTTGTAATTTTATATAGAAGTTACGTCTACCTCATTAATTAATGCATAATTTTATATTTTAAAATAATCTTTTTATCAGATATTAATTTTAAAGAATAAATTTAGATATATCAATTTTAATCACATTTTCTTGTCAAAAGTGTAAAAAGTAAAGCAGTATGCCGCCAGATAAAACATTATAATCCTTCGATGCAATATTACTAATAAATATAGAAGGAGTAATTACAATTTAATTAATTCTCTATATGCAATAATTAATAATAAATGGATGATTATTAATTTTTATATTTAAGATTTTTGACATATGATTCGAAGCTGTTTGATTTGGCTTCTAATTTTTAATACTAAATTTTTTACCTTTCTCATTTACAAGGTGCTTTTATTTAAAACATTGAAAGTATATAGGTAACGATTTTTCATTTAAATTTTTATATGTCATAAATTCTAGCATAGGCAGAGTAAACTTAATTTATGACAATTTATTTATAAATGATTCTATTTAATATTATTAATTTAAATTTAAAAGATAATTAAGTTAATTTTTAAAAAAAAATAAACTACCCGTAGTCTTGAGTTTCGTTAAAAATTCAAAATTCGTGTGAATTACAGATTTTTTTATATATATATATTTTTTCTGAATTTGTGAAATTTGGGAATGTTGTAACTTTATTTATATTTGTAGGATTCTACCAGTACAAGTAGACGTACTTATAATTAATTATATCATTAATTAATAACTATTAATTTAATTGTAGTAGAGACTGTTAAACAGTAATTAGAGTTGATAGTGACTAAAATTTATTATTATATTCAAACTTAATAAATAGCTGTGAAAACTTGATGGTTCATAGTCTGAAAGTGGCACAGTCCAGCTTAATTCTATACTTAAGAATTAATTGATGATTCAATAAAAAATAGTTTATAAAAGTGAGAGAATTTTATAATAATAAATTGCAACATTAATAGATTCCATACTGTCTCATTGAAGGTAATTTACTCAACTATAAAGTTCCTTAAAACTCCAAAAAAATTTAAAGTGTTAATACTCTATTAGCAAACTCTAAAAATATTTAAAGGATAAATTTAGTTTTGCTTTATAAAATTTAATAAAATTGAAGAGTCTCTACGAGCCAATTATAATCAAGGTGTTAACGTAGATTCTTATGTCAAAAATTTTCTCACTTAAGAATACCTTAGTTGATCGAAATTTTGTTGCCTTTTTTATCAAATGAATTTAAAAAATAAATATCAAATAGATATAGAAAAATATTTAAATTAAAAATCACAATTATGATAAAAATTTAATAAATTATTTATCAACATTAATTTCAAGGTACTCAAATTTTCATATACCATGCTGTGAGTACAAGTTGCATAATACTGTATAATACTAAAGCAAGTAAATTCTAATAAAATACTTAGACTCAAATCGTACTACTGTAAAAAATGATAATCTACATGGGCACTCCCTCCGGTCACTGTGTTTCTGTGGTGGTAATTTGATTTCATAGTCTTTAATGTCATAATTACTTTCATGGATTTTTGGGGTTTTTCATCGTAGAAATTTGTGTAAATTAAAGTTGTAGAAGCCTATTAATCTAAAGCTAAGCAATCTGTCTTTAAAGTGCCTACTTAAAACTTAGATAAAAATATTTATCTTATAGTTTACAAAAATATACAAGAGACATTTTAATTTAATTTAATAAATTAATTTGATTTTTTAGATCCCACAGGGGGTAACCCAAATTGGTTTGTCAATATAGCTCTTAAAATTATCAAATTCCATAAAATTACTATTCTCTTTTGTTAATAAAAAAACATGATTTTAAGTTACTTAGATATTTAAGCAATCTTAGTACTAAGCTATTATTCTTTCTAATTCATAAATCTCTTATTATATCTCATTCTAAAAGTTATTCATTCTAAATTCATAGCTACTCAAGTGTAATTAAGCAGTAGTAACCGTTTAATAGTTTAAGATTAATCTTTCACAAATAATGCTTTTTATTTCTTAATATAGAACCGCAAGTATTGAAGTTTATAAATAAGGTGTTTTTTGAGATTACTTTTACCCTCTATAACGTTTAAATCTATGAAACCGTTGAATTCATACATAAAATCTTAAAACTGCAAATGATTATTAAAATCATAAGCAAAAATCCTTCTTAGTTCAAGAGTCAAATTAAATATATATAGAATATGATTAAAAATTTATGATTCATAGTTTATAATTTGGAAAATTTAGTGAATTAATAATTTAATTAAATTTAATCAGAATTCTTAATATACAATAAAAAATGGAAATGTCTAATTAAGCGTTTCATCTTCTTGATCTTCATCGTCATCCTGATTTATCTCAAAGTCTTTTAAGTCCCCTCAATGTGTAGTCTTGCGAAGCACCTGTCTAGTGACACCTGTGGTCTTACCAGGTGGGACCACTAAAAAATAAAAAATAAAGATATTCTTTTTAAAACTTACATTTTAAGTGAGTGCTGTACTTCGGTCTGCGTCTGATCTAAAAGAATACTTTTTAATATATAAAGTTTTTGATTAAATTTATCAATTTCCTATTATAAATCATAATTGCAATTAATGAGAGGAATTTATTTATATATTTAAATTTTAAACTTGAAAATATTCTTAAGATTAATTAAGCAAAATAACGAATACACTACCTCAATACAACGGAAGTGTAACTTATATGAATGGAATAAACACATTAGCTTCAATTAAAAATATCACCTCTTTCACTATAATAACTCCAAATTTAAACGGTAGTTGACTGGATCAATTGGCACTATTTTTATGATTATTGATAATTAAGCGATTTACAAACTTTTATTTGGCAAATATATTAATTAAATTTATAATATATATTTCTTAAATGTTACCTCTTAATCTCTTTATTATTTTAAATTCAATTTACTATTTCTAGTAAACCACAATTAAAACAATAAGCATAAACAATTCTACGATTAGTTCTTCATCTTTAAATAATAATAACGAATGTTTGTTTTACCTTACTTGCAGTGCTTATTCTCTTTAAACATATTAAATTCAAAAATAACCTTTTCATCTGCTTAAAATATATAATATAAACTAATTCTACTCAATATATATATTATATAGAGTAAAATTATTCATTTATTAATATAAATTTTATATGTTTATTATATTTAATATATGGTGGCTTGATATACGCAGTGGCTTCTGAATAAAATATACTCAATTAATACTCAATAACCTCACAATAAACTGCAATTACAAACGAAGCTACTATATATCACATCCGCTTTCTTAATTAATATTTAAGTCACTCATGGATCAATTTTTTATAATAATATTTTCTGATTATATGATAAATAACATATTAAATATTAATCGATAGTTTCTAATATGAGTAATAAAGGCGAGGGAGGGTTCGCTTATTTATCTGGCAAAGTGTAAAATTTGATAGTATAAGACTCTTCAATGAGTATTTTATGCTCATAAATTAAATTTTATTCATATTTTCGTTAAAATAGTAATAAATTAAATAATAAATGATTAAAAAATACAAATCACTCATAGTGGGTTAGTTAAATCAAGAGAAGCTTAATAATTGAAAATTACTTTATAAAATAATCTACTGGATGATATAATAATTACACTAAGGATGAAAAATGAGTATCAGTCTCATATATCACATAGCCCTTTTCTGGTCTTCTTATAGTCACTTAGGTTAAATCTTACGATAATTAGTAATACAATCACTAAAGATCAAAATTTCGAAAATAAATTATTTATTTATGTTAATTTCTCTTTACTATAAAATTTAATGAAAATTTTTAATCAATACTCTATGTAGCTTAATTTTTCAATGTATCTCAAGCAAGGTATGCCCTAACCTACAAATCTAAACGCAACATTCTACATAGCTTACAATATTGAGTAGGGGTAAAGGGGTTTGTAGGGGAAAATAACTTCTTAAAGTAACATTTTTCAAAGAGTTTAAATGGCAAATGAAGGTGCCTTTTCAAACTCATCAGTAATATAAGTATTACCTATTGCGTAATTATTTATTCCAAAAGTTGTTCATTAAATTTTTCAAATACCAGGTTTGATTTAAATTCTGCAATTTATGGAGTTGTTACTTATACTTAAAATCCCTAGAGTTTAACTTTTAATCACGCTAAAACTATAAATAAATTTCAATTTATGATATAAAAATAGATTTATCAATTTTATTATAATGCGACATTCAACAAATACTACACCATCTCTGGATCTATTAATATTTAGAAATTTCTGCATAGTAACTACTTTTGAAAGTCTTAGAGAGAAATAAATTTACTTAAGTATAAGTTTACAGGATAAACATTGGTTCCTATACTTTAAATTATATAATATAAATATAAAAAATATTATTTTTTTTAATATTCAAAATTTATACTTAAATTCAAAAATTTAGATTTTATCATGAATAATTAACCTGTTGAAATAGTACTTCTGTGTCTGGATAAAAATTATTTAATATAAAATATTCGATAAATATTATTAATGAATTTATTGTAAGAAATTTTGGCTATGAGGTAGTATCTTCCCCCCCCCCCAAAATGTATGCTTTTCTTTTTGTAGTCTGATAAGGTTTTTAACGCTGAGTAATAGTAGCAGATTAACATGGAATGTGCGAGCAATAGTTTTGGAGCTATGGCCCATTAAAGTTTCGTTTTTATATATAAAAATCATTATAAATTTTACAAAAATTTTCAAATTTTTCACAAAATTTAATTTCTCTAAAATTAATGATTTTAGCAGTTTAAAATATGTCAACAAATTATATCTAATTTTATATAATTATATAAAGTGAACTTTTATAGTCTATATGAAAATCTTAAATGAAAGTTAAAATGATTTTTAAATCGCTTCTCTTTATATAATTTTATTAAATTACATGATGATGATTAATGATTTAGAATCAAATAAATATAACATATCACTGTTTAATACTAAAATCAAACGATCAATTTTAGTCGTGACGTAGACGTATTTGAGTAAGATGACGTGGAAAATTCCGTGATGTGGCAGTCATGAAGTAGAAAACTTAGAAAAAACCATTCTCGCTATAACCTAGTCTTCTCCAAAAATCAAGATATCACCACACTTTGTACCTGGAGACAGAGCCTATGAGATCCAACTAAATAACTGAACATGGAGAAAAACACTTACCGGTCCCACCGCTGCTGGGAAACGTAATCCCTATCCTTTCGCTGTGGTAGCTTCAGCACCCTAACCCGGTGTGGGAGAAAAATCCTTATCGTTGGCTTCAATGGTTTTCGTCTTCTCACTTTCGAAGGCAGAGCGTACCTTCATCCTGCTCCCTATTACCTAGGAAACTGAACTCAAGCCAGGTAACTCATCTAATGCAGGGAAATCTTAGGATCCAGCTCACTCGAAGAGTGAACGCTGACAGATTGAACCCCGCCGACTGGTCCCTCATGCGTTGCGCCCAGCAATCCCCTACCTGCCCTCGATAGGCCTTAGTGTAGTAGAAAGCTCTATCAGAAAGTCCCAAGTGGTTGGTACCACCTAGCAATTAACTTTCTAATTTAATAATATTAATTAGATATAATTTGTTAATATAGTTAAAAACTGCTAAAATCATTAATTTTAGAGAAATTAAATTTTGTGAAAAATTTGAAAATTTTTGTAAAATTTATAATGATTTTTATATATAAAAACGAAACTTTAATGGGCCATAGCTCCTCGCACATTCCATGTTAATCTGCTACTATTACTCAGCGTTAAAAACTTTATCAGACTACAAAAAGAAAAGTATACATTTTGGGGGGGAGGATACTACCTCATAGCCAAAATTTTATTAAGTAAAGATTAGATTTTATAAAATTAAACAATTTTAAATTAAATTTATAAATTATTGGCTATTTATTAGCTAAATTCCTTATAAATACCTTCAAAGATTTGGAAATTAATATATTCTTTAAAAAACATTAAAATTTAGAGCGAGTTTTTATAATTCATTGAGTTATTTCCTTTTTTATGGAGAAATTTATCAAACTGCTTTTGAGAGTTAACACTAAAGCACAATTTTTTAAAAAAAATTAAAATGTATATGAACAATTGGATTGTTCAATTTTACTGCCGAATAATTTAAGAATCAATAAAACTTAAAATTTAAGTATTTTATCTCTTTATCATTATTAATTTATTAATTTATTTTTAATTTAATGCCCCATCACAATGAATTTATCATATTTCAAAAATATAAATACCAATTTTTTGATTTTCAAATTTAACATATATTTGTATTTCTTAATTAATGGAAATTTAGGAGTAATTCTAGTAAATCAAAATAGTTACATTTATAAGTCATTAATTTATTTAAATACAAACCAAAAATGGGTAATAATTCAATCCTCATAAATAATTATAAGATGATTATGAAAATTATAATAAAACTTTTTCTATTTATTTTTTTTATTGATAAAATTTAGTGTTTTTTTTTTTAAAGATTTAAAATTCTAAGTATCTAATATACTTAAAACATTTTATTGATATAAAATAAAAAAATCATAAAACAAAATTTTTTATATTAAATAGAATTTAAATATTTAAAAATTTGGTCTTCTAATACTTAGTATTGAAATCTCCGTTTCTTTAATTCTTGCTTGTTATTAAATAAAAGTAATAATAAATTTTAAATAATAATTAGGATTAGTTTAATAATATTATTAATTTAAAAACTTAATGTCCCCTCTGAATAATAATAATAATTTAGTTAAAATATTTTCTCTCAATATTTTTAATAAATATATTAATTAATATTTTATGGTGTGCAATTAACTACAAAACCTTTATAGTAAATTTAATTTACTTTCTTATAATATTTTATATGTTAAAGCATACTACTCGAGTGAGAGTTTTATTTTAAAGTTAAAATACGTTAATATAATTTATTTTTATTATAGATTTTCCACAGAGTTATGATAATTCGCCCCATTTCCCCACAAAATAATAGGCAAAAATGATTTTTTTTAAATTTTAAAATTAAATGGTACAAAAATTTTTATAAATACTTCAAATTTGAACAAATAGATATTATTTTTTTAATTTAATAAAATCGAGATGCCCAACAGCAACAATATTTATGTTAAAATATTTAATTATACAAAGTATGATATGATTATTGATAAATAATAGCAAAAATATAATATTAATGAATAATAATGCACTCACAGGTGGTAAAGATGCAACAAACTTGATATTTATTAATATAATAGTGTTGCTAAATAACCCGTTTGCCACACTTTCTCATTATTAAATAAATTTTATAAATTAATCTATTTCATTGGCTCTTCTTAGAGTGATGCTTAAATCTTCAACTTGAAGTTTAGGATATACGATCAATATGAGAATTAATTGATTAGTTAAAACTAAATTTATTGGGACGCGCTGGCCCTTGCGAAAAAGAATGTTCTACTTGTGTCTTAATGTAGCCAATGCAAAAACAGCTTCTAGAAAAATATTAATACTAAAAGTTATATTAATATTTTTCGGAATTCCTTGACATTTAGAAGTTACTACCTGCATTTTATTTTTTATGACTTATAATTTATTGCATGATCTAATGTTAATCAGGCAAATATGGTGATGATAATGGTATTTGCACTATTTTTTTAATAATTTTGATTTAATTATTTTAGTGAATCTTTAATATTAATTTGATTCACTACTTGCTCAAGTGAACGCAAAACTTGCGAAGGTCCATCCAGATAAAACAACTGTTACTCTTGCAATAAAAAAATAAGAAATTATTTTTACACAAATTATTATATAATTGTGTTAAAAAATGGATACTTCTTCTCTTCCTATACTGGATTACGTTATAGAGAAAAAAGATGTTAGAAGACTGTTTTTCGGATACTAGACAGATCCAAATATTTTATAATGCAATGAAGGTGCTGGAGTTGACGTTTGAATTCTACAAAATTAAATAGATTTTTTATATATTTTATCAAATTTTTCAAATATTAAATTTATTTCTATATAATAACTTTCAAAAATAATTTAATATTAGCTTTATTGCTATTAATTATTTATAAAATCCCAAGAATAAATTAATTGTATTTTCTATGGTATATTACAATATATAAGAATTCCAGCGGATTTTAATTAATTTGATGGAGAAACTTTATCAAGTGTTGGAAGTTTAATTGATAAAATAACTAAAAAATATCCTGAAATAATTTAAATGCATTTATATTAATGAGAACATACTTTCGTGGAGTATAATAAATCAAATAAGAAACTTGCAAATTAGATAGAAAGGGAAATGCTTATTCTAATTAAGAATAAAAAATTACCAAACTAATTATTTATACAATTAAACTATTATAATTAATGCAGCTTGATTCAAAACTGGAACTTTAACAGTGTCTGTTACAAGAAATTCAGTTCCAGTCAATAGCTTAAGCACTGCAAATAATATATTTCCAACAGAGAGATCTATTCAAATTGATGTTGCAGACGATGTTCAAATAAACAAATTATAATTTCTGATTAAAACATTTATATTATATAGGTCTAATAATATTTTAAAAAGAATTCCCTACTCAAAGTTTTAAGAACTGAATTTCGGTACTTAAAAGCTAGTGGATAACGTGCTCTTCGATGATGACTGGATTATCCAGAGCGTTTTCAGACCGATTTATAAATACAGAGGATCAGTTTCTAAACCAAGTGGAGTTGTTGGTATCGATTTTAATGGGGTCCCAATCTATCAAGGAACTTCAGAGTGCAAGTATGACGCTTTCTTTATTCAAGTATATATAAATATAATTCTCCCCTAAAACATGCAGTGTACACAAACCACCAAGACACAGAGCAGAAACTTGCTTAGGAAGCGTTGGAAATACAGGATTTTAAAATATCATGCATATTCTCCATGTATGATTAGGTAAAAATAAAGAAAAATATGAGTTATGTTAAATATAAGAATATTTCGCTCTTTGATTATTTTATGTCTTATCCATAACTTTGGAAAGGAGAATAATACTTATTAAAAAGAATTTATTAACTAAATAAATCCTTTGATAATTAATATTTTACCTATTCCAAATTAACCCATGCACTTGGAAAGGCATTATAAGATTTAAGAGATTTGTCAGATTACTCACCGCTGAAGATCCAGACTACTCAAGCGGATTTGATTCCTACATTCAAAAAGTTACCAACGTTGCTTAAAAAGCTGGCTTAGTAACACATCCTATTGGACTTGTATGATATGGCCTCCTAATCTAAATAATATTAAAACATCTTATTTTTTATCATTGGACCATAAAGAATGACGCAGGGCAAATATGCCAACTTTACTATTTAGACATCTGTAACAGTTTCTATAATGAAGAAAATGACAAATACTCTTATGCTATGACCATATTCCATCCTTACACTATTATCAATATAATAAATTAATAATATTTATAACTGATTAAATGCTTTATTTCAGCATTCATTAAAACTCAAGTTAATTATAGTCCTGGTCAAGGAGAAGTGTAAAAGTCTCCATGTTTGATTTTTAATATTTTTAAATAAAAACCCCAGAGTAAAATTTGATCGAATTTTAAGAATGAACAATTAATCAACAAAGAATATATTACTTGTGTTTATAAATTTAAGTCTAGAGCAATGTGGTAGTCGATTTGGTAATTATTGAGAGAGTCGAGCAAAGTTCTAGTCTCTTGGTTATACTGATGAAAAAATTGGCTCTGCTTAGGCTGCTCTTTCTCTTCGTCACTCATGCTGTCATCTTCCTTCTGTCCCTTGCATTCCTCCTCCTGCTGGTGACCCGCCAACTCATGAGAGTTTCTATTCACACCAACCTTCTTAGAATCTAGCAAACTGCTGTCATAATCATCCATATCCCTTGAATTAGATGTATCGTACCTGTCTCGATCTGAGCGTGCTCCCGTGTAGATGTTCCAGTAGGGGTGGTCATGGAGCCCTGGCTTCTTCTTAATGGCAAAAGACTCAACTCTGGCTCGATCACATGCATACATCAGCTTCGAGTGCTCCACCCACACTGCCTTTCCTCGAGGATCGTTTTCATACATGACCTTGGCGTGAATGGCGTTCCTAATCACCTTTACTTCTAGGATGTCTCTCACTTTGGAGGCCTCTCCCTTGCCAAGTGGTGCTTGCTGCTGGATCTGTTGTTGTGGACCCTTGCTTTGATCTGAGCTTGACTCCATTTCTAATATCAAAGTTTTATATTTAAAATTAATTATAATTTTAATAGGGTGTATTAGATTTTAAATATTGGGAATTAAACTTTAATTGGTCTATTAAATATTTTAGTATTAAAAGTTTGCCTAACTTACCAAATCAGTGTTGCAGATGAATTCTAGGGTAAAAACGCAAATGGGGACCAGCAAAGATAGTCATTCGAGAGCCCTTGAAAAGACACATCGTCCTCTAATCTACGACACAGACAATTGTTTCCCAGGCTGAGATAAACTTCGAATAAGAATGGTGGGGTTTTGGCACTTTTAATAGAGTAAGGGTGATTCGTGATTTCGCAGATTGGTTGGCCAAAACCAGAATCAATTATAGTATCAGACAGCCTGCAGGCTCAGATGCTTCAGGGCATCGACCAAAGAGCATGCGAACGCGCCGGTGAGCCACCGCATGTCCAATTGTGAGAGCTGCACAGCCAGGGCCTGCGCATTACGCCGCTGCTGCTTCCTATAGCTTATTAAGGGAGGTATCTTACTTCGTAGATAAAGGCAAGAGCATGGGATTGAGGTCGCGGCACTTGATGAACCTGAATGCTTTTTCCACTGGAGCCATGTCGTACTAGTTGGGGCCCAGGAAGAGTATGGGTACGTTTAGCTTCTACAGGACGCTATTGGTGTATCTGCTACTGTGGTAGGATTCATTGTCCATTAACAAGAGGGAGGAAGATCCAGTTTGTAGTAGATTGGGTGCCAGTCACAAGATAAAGATGGCCCTCTTCGATTTCGTTTATTCAGTGGTTTCGATTTTGTCTGCATGAGGAGAGATATCTCCTGGCGTATTCCTCTGGTTCTAAAAGCTTTTCTCTAAATCATTAGGCTGGAAAGAATGGTATGTAAGATGCAAAGTTGGTAACCCTGCTATCATAGTCCTAACTATAACATCCTTGATATTCTCCCAGAGAGTCATAAAATCTCATTTATTGCTTCTTTTACTGAATTGAATGGAGTGTAGAAGTAGTTTGAGATGAGAGCTGGAATTGACACCTTACCACTTTAAGTGTGGCTAACAAGTCTTGAGGCAATTGTTTAAATCAAGTCGCTGTAGTCTTCACCGGAGAATTTCAAAGCAAGAATGGAAAGTGACAAAAATACTGGGTCATATGTCAATGGAGTAGCAGTATTAGAGAGATAACCATTCTCTTAGACAGTAGTAAGTTTATCTAAGATAGCTGAGAGATCGTCATTGACTGATACGTCATTCTTGTAAAATCCAACAAGGTTGGTGTAAATGTAGAGATCATTTATATTTTGTGGAACTTCTGAGAGAACATCAAAATCACTTGGATGTTTAAGCGAAGCTTCCATCAACTTATCTTCCCATTAACCACACTAAGTTCTTTTAGAAAGCACCGTTCTTATCTGAAGTGCTGTATTCAATGTAATCAGTAGCCTGGTTAAGGGTCTTTAGTACAAGTTAGGTCAAAGTCATTGAACCTTGGGATCATGAGTAAGTCTCAGATATAAAATCATATTCAATCCCAGAATCCAGAGGTGCATTATCAAGCATGTCGAACTAATTGTCGCTAAAGCTACTTAATGTGTTATTGTGTTGCTCATTCTAAATTATACTGGTATTGTCACCTATCACGAAACTTCCCTAACTTGATGTTTCTTGTTACTGTTATTGTTACGCACTTGACGATGAAGGAATCTGTGAACTTACATTACACTATACAGTTATTAGTGTTATAACTATTGTTAGAACTTTTGTGCTGAAAACGCATTACTTAGCTACTATTATTACTGTTGCTGCCGTAGTTGCGAGAAATTGCTAGTATTTTGATCATTACTTAGACTATTTTAGTTCTTTGATTGTTGTTGCACTTATTGCTGTTGTTAATTCTGATTATTGTTATTTTGAGGTTTAGGTCTGTAAATGTATGTTGGCTACCCACCGCTGTTGTTTTTTGCGAATTGTTATTTCATTGATTAATTAAAGTTGCTACTCTGGTTCTAATAAATATTCTAGGAATTACCGCTAATGCCATTATTGTGAAATTGCTAATTGAGCTGCCACTGTTATTATTATTTCATATTGTTCCCACCACTTGTCATCTCATTATTACTAGCTTAGAATTAGTGGCTTTTATTGGAATTGATGGACTGATAAGTGTTGTAATATTATAACTAGGGGCGGTCTCCAGTTCTTTAATCACCTATCATTTTTTGTTATTTTATTATTTTATTAATTAACTTTCTTGATTTGCTTTTATATTTTACAAAAATTGCACTAAATTTTACTCTTGGGGTTTTATATGTATTTTATTTATTCTTAACTTTTAAACATTAAAAACATTCGTATATCAATTTATTTCTTAAAAAAGTCACCAGACAATCTTTGAAAAACATTGTCCGCCGTACAATCATTTGTTAACATTGTCTGTCGACCCTAAAATTGAAGGATATTTTCCAAATGTAATATCGAGAATCAGACTTGGATATCGGATATCGAACAGTATTCTATGTATCCCTACTAAATACAAAGGCTCCATTAAAATCATCAAAGATATTCTGAAAGGCACCCTATATATTCCAAAAGGAATATAATAAGATCTCTTTGCAACTTAAGAATTAAAAAGAGATTTCGATAATACACTATAACAATATGTTGGAAGCTCCATTTTAATCAATATTAAAATTTTTAAAAATTCTCAAAGTTAAAGATGCTTATTACTAACAAACTGTATTGCATGAGTTTTTTTATAGGATTTAGTTTTAATAATTTTATCTTTTTTATATTATCCATAAATCAATTATTAAATTAAATTCAAAGATATATCATTAAATTATGAACTCTTCAGGCTTTAATTAACTTGATCTTTAAGGATTTATAGGATGCTATGGTCTAGCTAATGAGAAAAATTACGTTAAATGTTGTACTATAAATACCAAAGACTGTGTTGCTTCTCCACAAAATGGTTCTTTTGCAATCATAATATAAATTATATTTAATTATATGTCAGTAACCTATTTAATGGTATTTTGAAAATTTTTAATTTACTCTCTTTACTCTTCAATCTGTTTATAATATATTATTTTATACAATTATTTTTAATATTAATGGAAGTTTTAAATCGCAATGTTTTTTTGAGAGATTAAATAAATGACTTAATGATAAAACCCCAAGAGTAATTTTTTAAGGAATAGAGAGAATGATAAATTAATGAATTAGACTTTTAAAAATTTAATAACTGGAAAAATGAAACCCCATTAGGGGAATTGCAAAAGTGAGTGGAAAGTGAAATTAAAAAGTGATTTATAAAACCCTTAATTTAAACTATTAAACGATTAAATATTTTTAATTACAAAACATGGCAGACTTTGTTGCTGTCGACTCTTTCAGCGAAAATTGAGCTAGTGGGGCGACCTTAAGGTCAGTTTGTAGCCCTTCGAAATCTAGGGGGAATTTGGGCGCTCGGGGCTCACAGCACACGCCCTGGCGAAGTTGCGCGCTGCGATGATAGGAAGCATTATCCATTAGCAGGATGGAGTGGGCCCTCCAGTCTTTGTCTTGCACATCCAAATGCTAAATGAGATCCATCATGAAGACCAAGAAGGCGCGGGAGATAGTGTAACCCACACTCACATTGAAGATGACATTTTGGCTGCCCTTGGCGATCCAGGAATAGCTGCGATTATCAGTGTTCTGGATGATGGTCTCGTCGATGTTGTATATCGTGAAGCCCAAGCACGAGGCCTGAATGAAGTAAGCAGCGGCGATCTGGCGCTGGAGCCGCGACTTCAAATTATTGTGGTTGGGAGTGAGATGGGAGATCTTGTGGTAGCTCATGTGCAACTCGTGCCTCAGGAAGCTGCTGATGCGATAGGGGGAAATGCGCACTCCCAGCCGCTGCTGCAAACTCTGCAAGATGCCTCTCGTGGTGATGACACCTTTGCTCTCCTCAATGTGCGCAATGATTGAGTCAGCCTCTTCAGCTGTGAGCAGCGTATTCTTTCGACCCCGCTTTGGAACAGCTTACCATCGGAGTGAGCGGCATCCTGGAGTAGCTCCTGACATGATAGCGACTGGTGCCCCCGAGAGTGGCTATAGAGGGCAGGCTGAGGCCTTGGCAGGAATAGAACTCGGCCAGTACCATTTTGCGACCCCATTCCTTGGGGAGGTCAAGAGCCTTCAAATGACGAATCAGACTCCTGCCATGAAGAGGCTACCAAGATAGGGTGATATGAGGAGCAGCTAATTACTCCTACCAGATCTCACTAGCGACGCTTTCCTAAAGGGGTTCTGTTGAAATGTAGCCTCCTTAGGAGGAGCGCTTGTCATAGCGAGGGCAGTGTATTAGTGCTCTGTCTCCTCATCAGAGTCGTTTGACCCCACTTCTTTGGCCAGGGAGTTGAGCGTAGACAACATTCACAAGCACAGTTGCCGACTAGGTGAGCCTCCTCGATTTCCTCTGTATGAGTTGCAGATTTCTTCAAGTGCGATTACGAATTCATTTAGAGATTTCCTCTGGATCACAGAGCTTTTCCTCTTAAGCCCAAGCCCCTTTTCCACCCTATGCCTGAAT